>JAUZND010029625.1:0-21980 GCA_034780555.1 Coelogynopora nodosa
CTGTAGTGGTTATATGTTAACTAAAGCCATTATCCAGGACACAAAACCAAAACGGACCGAAAGTAGAAGTTGACCCATAGAGATACAGTAGAAACTTAATAAGGTGCGGGACTTAGGACCCTCAGCGGCGATACAATGGATATTCAATGGATACAATTATTACTTTTATTTAAATAAAAACCAATATAGAAAAAAACATAATTATATAGGACAAATTAAAAAAATGTTTTTTTCGAAAAAAGATACTCAAAGACGATTACAAAATCAATCGACTATATAATTAATAACAACAAATTCTCTATAACAATATTTGCACAGGAAAGTACATTAAAAATTTAGAGAAAGCAAATTTCAATAGCTTGAAAATAATGACGACGGCGGCTAGTGTTAAAGATGTTGGACCGAATTTTGACAAATTGACTTTTTATTTCATCTACTTCAATACAAACTTTTCGTGACAACGTAAGCTGTCAAAGGAGATCTTCACTGCCTCAACAACAGACTAACTAGCCAGGGTTCCCGTCAGCAATATATAGTACCTTGTAAGCCTCGTGATGCTCGCTGCTCTTCATGTGGTCGGTGTAGCACTCCTCATCGCCGAAGTACTGCTCACATGGAGTGCAATAGAACCCATCGATCGGGTGCAGGAACTCGTGGCCTGGAGGGCAAGATGGAAACAACGAATCGATTGAAAATATATATATAGATATTTCAACTGAGATTTAAAAAGCCTAATGAATTTTTATTAACATATCAAACAAGAAAGAAATATATCACAATAAAAAGCGTATTCTTCTTCAATTTGTGTATTTAAAAATGAACACACTATTTCCTAAAAATAAAATACTAACAGACATTTTGTGAGCAAGAAAAATTAAAGCATTATCAATAATGAACGTAAACCACTATCAACTTTGAAGAATATAACATAACCTATGATTGGTTACGTATGAGGAGGTATTAAATGGATATAAAATATATAAGTTTTGCGGTAATACATGTTGGTATAAAACGTGTTTGCTATTTCAATAGTCATATTAAAACAATTTTCTGACGCATTATCCAAGTTGAATGCTCCACAAAATTATTTAAACAAGGACCTGAAAACACTAGATAAAAATGGAGTAGAATATTTCTATATGTATTTAAAACATAGAAACGGACAAAGAACAAAATAATAAATGCAAAATTAAAAACAAAACAAATTTACTTATACAAAGTACAAATGAAAAAGGAAATTACAAATTGTTGTTCAAATATTTATATAATAACATACCACATACAATACTAAGTAATATGAAATACATAATCTGTAAAATAACAAATTTCTTGAAGCAGAAATAATATTATAAATAAGTTTTCATATTATATAGTATCATAAATTATTATAATAAATAATTATTAATATAAAATGATATCAAAACACTAATTAAAATTATAAGTAACATAGTATACAAAGCGCATTAATTTATATTTCACGATGATCTTCTTGTGAGAGAACTTCTGGGGTTATGTGATATTATAACAGAACATGTTTGGCTTCATCAGACTTGGATGACGGTAACGCATCAGCTCTCGACTAGATCCTGTGTTGTCGGCGGTGAAGTAGATATTCCGCGCCATTGTCATCCTGGGCTCGTTAAAGAAGCATTAATAGACATAATCATCCCCTTGAAAGACGCTAATGAGCGCATTAATTATGACTCCCAGGAGACTTGTGTTGGCAGCAAGAACAAGTATGCGAATCAAGAATTGAGTTTTTGGGCCTGATGAAGTGAAAGTACCAACCGCAGGAAGGATTGTACCTCGTAGTGGACACGCCACATTCTCTTCATCGTCTGGAGCACGTTCTGTCGTAGTGTTTGAACTTGCTTATATGGAACGAGGTGATCCCAACACGGCTTGGCAAATCGTCAGGGTATTGCTGCTGAAAGAAGCATGATTTGTTCCCATTTTGTCACAGAAAGAAATAAAGAGCATGAGCCAGAACTTTACGGCGGTCGATTAGATGGATTACGATTATGAAATTGGCAGTTTAGTACTTCATTGACCCGATGATGAGATAGACAGTCGCACCAAAAGAAGATTGATTACCTGAACCTTTACAGAAAAAAAAAAGAATCACAACATAATAAGTACATTTACAATAACAACCTCGAACAATAAGGCACAATATTTGCAACTTTACTTTATATTAATTAGAAAAAAACATCGATTTCTGAATCCAAGGCTTTGGAGAGTAGTGATCGTTTGAATTAAAGAGCTGTGCTGTAAATATATATAATATATGTTGCATGTAACTGTTTTCTATTCCACACTAATATATCGCAAGTGCTTTGAAAGTTTGAATTTGAAAGCAAAGCGAGAATATAGTTTCGAAGAGAAAACATTTCGAAAGATTCGCTTTCAATTCTCTGAAGTTATTCGTTAAACCAAAAGTTCTACACTGAACACGTAAAAAAGCAGCGAACATCTCGAGGCCTACAAAGTATAACTGACGGAATACCTTAGTTAGTTAGTCTATTGTTGATGTTGTGAAGACGTCATTCGACACCTTACATTGTTCACCTAGCTGTCACGAAAAGTATAAATATTGATTGATAATGACTGTCAGCAGAAACATATTTCAGATCAACAGTATATATTCTCCTAATATAAATTTAAATGACTGCATTAGACCAATTGAAACAAGAGCAATAAACAAATTATGTTGACTCTGGGCGCAACAATTTACTTACAACATCGGACCTTGAAAGCAGCCATAGATTGCTAGACTATGAGTCATTTAAGATTAAAAAAATCATCTTCTTTAATGGCGCAGGAACACATTATTTCTTTGCTTCTTAAACAACACACGGAACAATACTTAAATTCCACTGAAGCTGGTTGACAACATATGCTGATTTTCACAATATGAAACTAAATGGATTAAAAATATAAAATAATAAGTAAATAATTATCACTGCTGTTGAACGTTTCTTGAAGACACAATATACCAATATCAGGCTTAGTAAAAAGAAAAGCCATTTGCACCAAACAGTTATCGTCAATTTTAATACGAATCATCTTAAAACCAGTGCTCAAATATAGAGCACACGTTGAAGCTGGTTGTAAAAAGATATCTAACAGACTGAACAAAGTTGTTGCATCCAGATAATAGAAATCTCGTGTCTACACAATTCGATCCTTCTGTCTTACCTTTGTCAGATGTATGGTGACGTATTGATTAGCTAAATGGGAAAACATTGCAACTCATTCTAATCTTGACAGAGTAAAAGTGACCAACTGTGCAGACTAATCACAAAATGATACACAGGTACACCACAAACAAACTTAAGACACAGAGCCCACTTTCAGTAATTTAATCAATAAATTTCGTGAAATGATACGTCACAGAATAAACAACATATCAAGATCTGCCTGTCTTCCCTTCGCAAGGACAAAAATGCAGACTTCCTCATTCAGAAATCAACTTACCGGCTTTGTAAACGTGTGAAGTCTAACGAACAGATAAGGAATAATCATCGCCGAACAGACTAAGAAGCTCTTCTTACACATTTGTTTTATATAATTTGAGTAGACAATTCCATAGACAAAGACAACAAAAACGGTGCAGTAGGATGCTTTTTTGAAACACTCCGTTTTCCAGTAAAATCGTGTTGCAGTAGTTCGTAGGAGAATCGGTTACCATTGAGACAGCTCCGCTCGTGTTACCCCAATAGTTGCCGCTAATTAATTAGATACAATGGATTTACCCTTTTCTGATTTAAAAAAAGTAATAAATGTGGGAAGAGGTACCTATTGAAAAATAGTAGATTGGAAATAGGAACAGAAACATGTGTGTGTATAATTAATTATAGTACGCATATATTCTAATAAAACAGTATTAAATATTTGTATACATACTTGAAAACTGTAAGCAATTAAAATGGCCGAGTAAGTGAAGGATCCATCCTGGGACCTTGTATATGCTTGACCTACATTAACATATTTGATCTGAATCCATATGGAAACGTCAACGTATACACAGACGACGTCACTGTATTGGCCATCACAGGGACTACTGCTGCAGCGCATCACATGGAAGCCCAAAATGCAATTGAGAGTATCCAACAGTGGTGCCTCGACAATAAATGTCATTAAGTTCGTCCGAAACGGTGAAGGTCAAAGTCACCCACTTGAAGAAGCCCTGTTGTCCATCCTATCAGCATCAACAATTGTCAACTTACTTTCAGATAACACGTTGATGCCTGCAAGAAGAAGACACCCCAGAGGATCTTTTGACTACATACATGGCACGGTGGCAATCGTAAAGGGCTGATACACCTGTACCGCTCCAACATCAGAAGCATGGTTTCCTCACACCTCTAAACTCACAAGAACGATTATTAACAAATTTAAGTGTCATCTTCCCTGATATATGTCAAACAATGAATCCATCGAGGAAGCAGACGTGCAAATCATTTTCTCCCACCTCAATACCATTGTCCTACAAAAGCGTAGGAAGATGATGAATCTAGACTACCCACTTCATTATCTTGTTCCCAGAACCAAAGGAGAAACGGGTGAAAGGGGTATCAGACAGTTTAATAAGTTTCGGATCTCCAATATCGACTGTCCCCACGTTAAAATCTTTCACAATCACTACTTGTAAAACTTACAACTAAGTAACAACGTGACTTTTGTACCTACTATTTGTTCACTTATACTTGTCTTTATTTACATTTTATGAATTCCGTGTATCTTTCCACCATTGTTACAAGCACAGATACTTTTATTTGGCAACAAACTCCCTCTCTCAATTCAGTTGATAAGAATATAAAAAAATGCTACCAACAAATACACGGTTTATACTATTTTAAAAGATACAAAGTAAAACAAATGAAAATCCTACTTAGCAGAATATGTCAGGGCCTTTCAACCTCGCTATTCCCATGGAACAGTACCAGTTTCATCAATGATGGAACTCTGGTATTGAAGCGCATCTTACATATGCTAACAGACAATATGTACAATTTAATACAAAGAAGCATTAACTCCAGCATACCAAGCTTCTAGAGAGAAATAACTTATTAAATTGTAGGCACAACACAGCCCACCCACTGCTTGGAGTATTTGTTATTTTCTATTTTTGGATATAAATATACAAAAAGAGAATTGAGAGTATATGTTCCCTTCGCGAAGATTGTCCATATCTGTTTAAATCTCGGAAAAGATTCGGAAAAACTACTCTATGATATGTTATTATGGACGTTATATAATTTTTATAAAACATCATAATATACACGTTACTAGGTGTGTCACTTCATAACAAAAATATGAACATTAGTATTCGAAAATCAACCGAAAACATCCAGAAAATGACACACTCGATCCAGCAATAGTTAAGGTACATTAATAGCAATAAGTAATCAATCTACAACACAAATCAACTAAAAAATGGACTTGAATATAACACTTTTAAAGTAGAACATACAAAAACCTGTGAAGTACAATTTAATCAAAGTAAATGAAGTGAATTATTGTAGAGAATACCATGTGGAATGGTAACAATTTCGTGCCACTTTTGAATAATAATTTTCGGGTATTAATTTCGAGTAACGGTACCATTTTCGGACATTAGGGCCAACTTGTTAATTTTCGCGTTTGTACCGAATCTGATATGTTTAGGACTACCGTAGTTGCTCAAGCTTCTAGAAAGTTTCCTAAATTCTGTTGAGAACTTTCTAAAAACAACGAGAAGAGGAGCAATAGATCCTTCACAAACCGAAGATGAATAATGACAAGTTGCTTTCCAAATTGACGAAATTCAAAAATTTATATGTGCCCGTTGATACGCAACACCACTCCATAGTTGAAAAGATAATCTTAATGATCTCGATTTTCATCAAATAACCAATCGATCAGTAACCCATTGATTGAATAACTTCAGAGATAGAGAGACTGAGAGAAGGAGGGATTATCAATATCCATATCCTTAGCAGACAACATAACACTATTAAAGAGATGTTGATAGATACTCCTGAAGTCATCTGATCGAATGAAGAGTTATCCACATTTATAGTCGTCATTGTTCTATCAAAATTTCATCGATTTGGGATACAGAAATAAAATTGCGACTAATAATAAAATGAAGGCAACAATAATTGCTATGAAATGAGCACAATACAATCTCTCGACTTTGGTGAGACAATGATGCGACAAAGGATCCAAAAACCACGAAAAAAGAAGGAAGAATTGAGTGAAACGAAATGGGAAATCCTGCGTCAATATATCAAACAAATTAATGGAACAGGGCATTACTAAACAGAAAGTGATGTATTGTCATTCGAAATACTGAAACAAAAAGGTACAAAATACGGAATCGATGCACAGCATTAGACACAGACAATACGGATATGAACTCGACTGATACACACCCTTGGCTAGTCCTGTATTCGGCTTTCGGGGGACAAATTTCTTGGTTGTAAAGGGTACCGCTGTCCAATCCATCGCCTGAAATATATAAAACAATTAATTAGGAAAAAAATTCTATCATTACAAGACAGTTGCGATACTTACCAATGGATACAGATATATACTCTAACGAGTTGCAAACGTCATTTCTTAAAAAATAAGCTATTTGGATATGGGATGAAAATATGTATAACCAAAAATTATTAGTTACATACCGATTTCAAGATGATACATAAATTATGCATTTGACGACAATCAAAAGGCGATAACTAGTTTCTTATCACAATTAAGATTGCTATTCCAACTATATAAGTTCGATAATCACACAATAACATAGAAAATTTAGAGAAGATAGACTCTCATCGTGAATAAAATTCCTACCAGTTTCATTCGTGTGGGAAACACTGATCCGTGTTCGACTGATTGAAGAAAACTATTTATAAACGGATTGCTAGTTACTTTGCCAAAAATATCAAATGCCATACCTAAATTGATATAAAAGTTATATAAGTGCTTAACGTTATTATGTATCTATTGTAAGTAAGGAAAACAAAGAACTATTCTTCTTTGATAAACGGAAATTAGTTTTATCGAAAAGAAAATGGTGAAATCCAAAGACTTAACAGTTAGTGACAATACACTATTAAATCACCTGTAAGTGTTTCTTCGAGTGCAGATGCTTAATTGCCTCAGAAAGAGGAGAGGTGATAGTCTTGCAACACTCACACCAGTAGTCATCGTTGTCCGCGTATATCGGCAACGAAGCTGGATTAACCTGAAGACAAAAGTGAGAAATATAATATACATGTGGAAAACTTGCATATAATTCAGAGTTACTACCTTCTGTGGAAGAGGGAATTTCTTGCTAAAGGTATCGCAAACCGCCTTCATCTTAACTATTTCTGCAGAAACTTCCAAGTCTGATTTGTTCGCCAAGTCTTGAAGTTTTGAATTGTTTATTAGCAAGTTTTGCTGTGTAATTTTTGCTTCTCCCGTAAGTGTTCGTTTTCGGATATCATGTTCTTCTTCCTTTAAACATTTCATTTCCGATCGGATAGTCTCTCTGAAAAGCTGCATTTTAGAAGTGTAGTTGCGCAAGATTGACGCTTCTGATTGGTTTATCTCGCGTCCAGAAGGCTTCTTGGGTTCAGCGGAAACGGGACGTACCTGAACAACACGTGTATCTTCTTTGTTCTGCCATGGTGATCTGCTACGAGCCTTTGGGTTGGTTGTCCTCTTCACTGGGCCAGAAAAGGGTGATCTGTCCCTATTGACAGATCGCTTGGTTGGTTCTGGTTTCGCACGTGAATCACGTTTCAATTCAGGAGATATAACTCTTGGCTCAGGCAATTTATCATGTGAGGGGTCATCTCGTAAATATACACTGCGAGTATCCTTGGGACTTTCAACTGGTTGTGATTCTAATAATACCTTTTCAGCCAGGGATTTTGTTAGTGCAGCCTTGACTTGACTTTGTAATTCAGGTGGTAAATTTTTATACAAAGCAAGGTTGGTGAGTGGATCATCGCCATCAAAATCCATTTTCTGCTTTGAAATTGGTTCAGCATGTGGAGAGTGGGACTGATTTCGGTTATATGGAGAACGGCGTGACATATCTTGACTTCTAGAGTGGTGATAACTTTCGGTATCATCAACTGAACCAAATTTGCCATCATTGTCTCTAGAATCATAAAATCCCCGATGTGATGAAGTAGGTGGCTGATATATCGGTTGGGCAACAGGATCGGAATATGGAGAAATTGACTGATGTATCGGCTGTCCAATGTTTTGATGTGGAATAATCATACCTGGGTAACCTTGTCCGTAAGTCATGTCTTGATATGGAACACTAGTTCCAGAAAAACCAGGATGCATCTGTTGCATATTTCTCATGGGAATATCCGTACGAGGAAAATGAACTTCTGGTTGTCCAATGACATGATGTTGAATATATGTGTCAGAGCGTCCTGGAGCAATTCCCATGTCTTGCATAGGAACACTTTGTCGTGACACATTTGAACTCGAAGTTACATCCATATCTCGACGCGGCAAATTAGAAGCAGAATCAATTTGCATAATATGTTGCGGAAAGTTAGAACCAGAGTTCTGTTGCGTATCTCTTCGTGATGAATTTATATCCACATCTCTTTGCGGCAAACCGGAGCGGGAATCTCTTACCATATCCCGCCGAGGCAAGTGGGACTCAGAGTCTCTTTCGACTTCACGCCGATTTACATTTTCCTCAAAATCCCGATTTATATCCCTTCGCTGCAAATTTGACCCTGACTGCCTCCTATCTGAACTAGATTCTCTTTCCCTGTCCCTTCGTGAAGCATTTGGATCGAAGTCCCTTCTCGTATCTTGCTGAGAAAAATTTGATTCGAAATCTCGATTCATATCACTCCCTTGAAAAGCTGACCTAGAAACTCCTTCAGTGCTCCTCCGTGACAAATTCGAACCAAGGTTTCTATCTGTATCATGAGGTGGATAATTTAAAGTTGACCTAGAATCTCCTTCAGTGCTCCTCCGCGACAAATTCGAACCAAGGTTTCTATCTGTATCATGAGGTGGATAATTTAAAGTTAACCTAGAATCTTCTTCAGTGCTCCTCCGTGACATATTTGAACCAAGGTTTCTATCTGTATCATGAGGTGGATAATTTAAAGTTGACCTAGAATCTCCTTCAGTGCTCCTCCGTGACATATTTGAACCAAGGTTTCTATCTGTATCATGAGGTGGATAATTTGAATTACCGCCTCTTTCCATATCTCGAGGCATATTCGACCTATCGTCAATTTCCACATCCCGTCGAGGAAAATTGGAATTAAAGCCTCTTTCCACATCTCGTCGTGGTAAACGCGGACTAGAAATCCTTTTCACATCATGTCGTGGTAAATTTGAACCGGAATTTCTTATTGAATCTTGGTGGTGTATACTTGCACCAGAGTTTTCTTCAATATTTCTTCGAGGTAAACTTAAATCTGATTCCATTTCTACGTCCCGTCGTGGCAGAGTAGAGTCTCTCTCTGGGTCCCACTGCGGCAAATTTGAACCGTAATCGTTATTAATATCTTGTCTAGAAAAATTAGAAACAGGAACTCCCTCTATATTTCGCCGCGGCAAATTTGAACTAGAACCGCGTTCTGCATCCCATCGTTGTATGTTGGATTGGGAATCCCTGTTGATATTTCTTGTTGGTAAATCGGTTCGAATGGCGTTATCGCCATACTGTTGAGCCACCTTTGAATTAAAGCCTCTGTCTACATCACGCCTATGTGATCTCAAAGTGGATTCATTATCAATCTGACTCTGAAAATAGTTTGGTCCAGCGTTTTCAGCCGCACCCCGTTGTGATGCACCCACACCAGTAAATTTACCAACATTGGGAGCCTGATTAGAGCGCGATGCTTGGTCATCAAATCTGCTAGGAATAGCAGCATTATCAGATTTAGATTGTAACAGTTTGTCGCCAACGGAACTCGGTTCACCGTAGCCTCGCTCCTGACTCCTTTGCCTATCTGAACTGTTGGAAGCTCTTGGTTCTGTTTTTTTTTGATCGGGCATTCCTAAAAGTTGTTTGAAATTGACACCCTTAAAGGTGGAAACCGGTGATAGCGGTGTTTGTTGCGAATGCCCAGGAACAGAAACTGGGTCCGGTTTTACAGCCGCTTCAGGGGTTGCACGCGAGATCAAACTCGGGTCCAAACCCAAAGATTTGAGCAAATCATTCACGGAATCAGCCGCGACTGGCGCAGTAACAGCTGGTTCAGGGACCGGTTTTGCCCGCGCAAAAGGGTGACTGGTGACGACAGCCTCCTTACTAGGCGGCGATATGTCACGTGACTGATCGACCCAATCGTCTCGTACCACCGTCTTCTGAGAGAAAGGAGATACCCGGAAAGTATTTCCTGCCCCGGCAGACTGGATCCCTGGCTGAGAAAACTCGTCTGCTTGTATCGCGTCGTACTGTCCAGTTTCTCGACCATGTTCGTACTGTTCATTGTAGCCGTAGGCGACAAGCGGGATGTTTCCTGCCTGCGCACCCTTGAATCCTTGTGAATAGGAATCTTGAGAAGGCTATAGAAGGAGGAAAATAATGATACAGTAATTACTAAATAATTTTGAAGTTAATATTAAAAACACGAAACCTACGATTTTAAAATTAAAAGATTGGATTGAGGAAATCCATAATGTTAATTAAGATATTTGTTCTAATTAAAAAAAATGTCATTCATATGGTACTCATAAATTAAATGTATAACAAAAATTATTATCCAAACGAATTATCCAACAAAATAGTAAATGAATCTACGGATATTATAGGTATGTCCACTAATAACAACCTAAAACTAAAAGAAACGAAAAAGGAAAGACCACCGATACTTGTTATGATTAACGTAAGCATAAATTTAGCATACTTTAAAATAAAAAATAATGTGCGTCTTATATATACGTATATATCCAGATTAAGCTATTAAAATTTTTTGTGGTAGCACAGTATCTCTACATTTATTAATGTAATTTTTTCTGTGTTACAATCAATGCAATTAGTAAAATCTTGGATTATGAACCACAAATAATTCACCTTATGATATTCACCTCAGCTCGTGTAATAAATACTAAATTTTTAAAATATTAGAAACGAATATTGGCCCCTTATTTGCATCATTTAAATCAACAGCCGACTGAAAGCGTAGTGCAAATCATATTCATAAAAATAATGACGAATTGTAATTATTGATATGCACAAAACGGCTGTCTAAATTACGTGATAATAAATTAGAATCAACCTATTTTTTGTGGATAGTTGAAATATGCCTTCTCGAACACAAATAAATTTAAGATCATTAAACCACGAGTAAACCAAATTTAAATACTGTCCGTAATTTACACTATAAACATAATTGTCACAAGAAAAAAGTAAACATATTAAAGTAACTAAAATAAGGTACGGTACATATAGTATATATGTCACTACGTGTCATTAAATCACAAAAAGTTAGTAGATCATTTCAAACCACATATTATAAATACCCATTAATTCTTAATAATATTAAGTCTCATTAATAATAATCAAACACTATTATACATCAATGAATAGGAACAATCGCATGATTACTTCAATATACGATTGATAATATCTCTACAAGAAATAAGAAAATGGATCTTGTCTGAATATGAACAACACGCACATGTAGTCACCAAAATATGTTCATGGATAATAATATAGTCAGTTCATAGAAGTGAGTCTTTGATAAATACTATAAAATAATTGACGGAAGCATTCTATAGCAAATTAGGTAAAACTATTCTAAAAGATTGAAAAAATACTTACTCATAAGAACCATTACCGCATCGTTAACTGCATTAACATGATATTACGAAATACTTCTCATAGATCAATTTACAGCAAGAGCTGCATACAGCAATTATTCGCCAATGTATATTTTCAATAAAAAATATATACGTAGAAAAAATAATGAATTCATTTGTTATATCAAACAAACTACTTAATTTTTACAGGAATTAGCCATTGAAATAGAAAATCGTCCTCTAAGAACAAAGAGAAACAGCCACAGCTCATGTTCAGCTCCAATTTACAGTATATAAGTATCACAGTTTCTATCTTGTTCTGTAACGGTATTTGGCAAAGATCTATATTGATTTCGTCATTTTAACATACGAAAACTGAGCTTCGAAGCAAAATGTTCAAATTCCATAGAGATTAAAAAGTGACTAGGATTATTTTATCAAAGGAATGAAAGAACGTGAAATGAGTCAAAATGTAAGAAAATAACATCATGAAAGTTAGGAATGAAAGTACATGACCAAGGCGAACACAAAATAAGTACAAACATGTGTTCACAAGACAGAAACATACATATGGGGCATTTCACTACTAATTATGAAATTAAGAATTAATTATTTATGAGTAAGATAAAATGATTTTTGCACTTGAAAAATAGACATGAAGTCTAGGATCTTTCCATATGAAGTAAATAGAATGCAAGTGATTAAAATGCATAAACAATTTTTTTTTAGTTTGAATTATTTACATGGATGGCAACAATAAATGTTGTATGGTTATAGCAACTTGATAGCAACCTTTCTTTGAATACACACATATAATTTGTATATAAGACTATCTTAATTGCATTACATGAACTGCTTACACATGGATATCATGAGAATTGAGTTGGGATATCCGCTACAGTGAAGTGTAACAATCAACTATTTTTAACTAACAAAAATACATCAAAGAAGCTATTATTTTAAAGTCCGACTCTTTTTAAAAAAGAAAGTGTTTTGATGTATGAATAAAGTTAAGAAAATCAAATTAACATCCAAGAAAGTAATTAGTTTCAAAACCATTTTATGGTTATGGTACAAGTAGCTTTCATAAAATTTGAGGAAAACGCACTCACATTTCCTGACCTATTTGGATGATACAAATATAATCAGAATAGTGAAACTGTATACAAATGTCGAAAGAATAGTAATACTGTCTCCTCTATCTATATTTTTGGTTGTCAAGTTCGTTATGTCCTAAAGTAATCCTAGTAGGCAATCCTCCCTTCTTCAGACAATAAGATTGAACAATACTTCAACAACAGATGAATCACTTAGACATTGTACACCAACAAAATTAGCTTTTAATAACAATACTTTTGGAATATATAGTTCAAGATAATTCACAAAATACAACCATTTCTAGCAGATATTATTTATTGAACACATTCTATTACAATTTCAAAATATAAACAAAAATATAAGTAACACTTTATTTACAGTATAATTTGACATCACATGTAAAAAAAACAAGTTGAGGAAAGCTATAACTATTTCACTAGCATAATAAAAAAAGTCAAAGTCTGAGAAAAAAAGAACATATCATATGTTTTAAGATAGCTTGGCCATCCCAACCTATTTCTCTCAGCATTATATTAATTGATGACTGTAATATTACTGGGCCAAATTTTCACCCATTGTAGGTGTTATGGCTTTCTACAAAAATGTATTCATTAAATATTTAAAACAAATTATTACATAATGATGTATATGATAACAACTTACAGAAACAGATACATGTAACAGGAAATTAAATTTTGTACTAAAATAAACCTAGTTTGTTAAAAAATCATAAATTGTTCGCCAGTGGAGAGGAGCACTCCCTCATTACATTTAAAAGTAGTACATTCGTGAACTAAAGCACATTTTGGTCTGAATTTTCTCACTGTTTTCAAGTTTGAACAGGGGTTGGAAGAAAATTTTGAATTTAAATAAGTATTTGCTGAGCAGAATGCATAACTTGGAATTGTATTCAAAACAGCACTTATGTTTAAAGATTAAATATGTGATAAACAGATCTCATCAAAGGTAGAAAATTATTGGCAATATGAACCAATTTTCAAAGTAGTATTAACATAGACAGACAAAACATTAATGAAAACGATGATGTTACTCAATGTTTACACTTTTGACATTATAAGAGCAATCAAAATCTACATTAAAAAATATTTATTAAAAATCTATATAGATTGTCAGCATTATTTAAAAAAGGTTACATTTATGTTAATGGTGTAAATAGTGAATAATTAATGTATTACTAATCTTTTTATATTGTAAATAAGGTATGCAATAAATGCGTAAAAAATCAATGATAATTTAATTTAATATTTATTAACATAAGAGTCATTTAAAAATAGTTGTAACAATTTAACATCATCGAAATGTGTAAAAATGTTTACACAATTTTAACATTCGAAACATAGTTCATTTAGAGAGGTCGCACCTCATCTCCACCAGGCAAAACATGCTTAAGAATGAATATTGAAATTAGTTATATATCAATAAGAATTAGGTATGCAGACATATGTCATATACAAAGATGAGGACATATGCTACAGATTACATGAAAAAATAACACAACTGAATGTATAAAAAGCATTGCATAATTGTTGTAGTATTTCTTCCTTGGATAAAGTTACACATATTTGTAATTGATAAAAATAGTAAATCTAATCTATGATTCATTTATGACACTGTTAGAACTAAGTTATTTTAATTTTCAGTAAAAATTACAATATGGCACAATGGAACACAACAATGCAAAAGACAAATGTAGGTAGATACATAATTTACAAGTAAATAAACATACAATTAAGTAATAAAACACAATTATATAGCACTAAATTCACATCAACACATATATTGCACAGTTAACCTCTCAGCTCAGGAAATGTAATGAAGATAATGTCATCAATAAATTGATTGAAAATAGTGCAGCAAAAGTTGGACTAGAGCACACAATTATTAATGCAGTTGTGAATTTTGCAATGTAAACAAAAACAAATGTATTGCCTGTTTTATACACTGCTTGTTAAAACTTTTGTATTTATGTAGCATTGCCTCTGACTAACATAAGGATTTAATCAAATTAAGGAAACACTATTCTAAGGTATTATTAAGTTGAAATAATTAATAAATTTAATACTATTGGTCACAATCATACATGACAATCATATAATGAAATATAGACAGAATGTTGATTTATCTTGAAAGAAACTTGTAGGGTATACAAAAGCAGTGTGAAATGCATTTTAATAGAAGAATTTCATTTTTTATTTATTCATTTTTATTATGAACACTCTCTGAAAATTCTGAATAGTGTTTGGTGGTACAAGTCAAGTATACACTGTAGTCAATTGCCATCCATACACTGCATTTAGAAGCTACACCAGTCAATTGTGAAACTATTATTATCAAGATCATCTATATATCTGAAAATATAGAGGAACAATAATTAAAAAATGATGTATCCATAATATAAGATAAACTTACCTGTTTATATGATTTATTACCTCAGACCTTGGTCAGTCAATATTTCTTCCAGTAAAAAAAGTATACACATATTGGGTATTCAAATACTAGTAATGCATACTCACCTGTATGCATTAACACCAATAAACAAACAAAATGCATTATATTTCATCTGCAATCATACTTTCATGCATTATATGGTAATTCCATTCTATGTATAAATATTGGAAAGAAATTTTTTAATAAAACAGCAACACCACAGAGGGTGGCAGCATTGCTTTTAATAGTGAACTGAGTAGAAAATATTCAATACTACAAAAGTATAAAAATGTGCAACACTTACTTGTCGTGGGGGCTGTGGAATTACAGGAGGTTCCCAGGTAGTTATTCTTCTTGGTTGAGGTTTTTGATCTGGGTAGTTGTAATAATATGAATCTCGATCCATACTTCCTGAAATTAATAAAATTTGCATTAAAGTACCAGCAACAAAAGTGGCATGATATATATATAATTAAAATTTTACATTGTCTGATAAATTACATTATCTTTATCAGTTATCTAGTTATTGTACTAAAAATGGTTTTTCTTAGGGCCTATACAAATATATAAAAAAATTGCATTATTTTTAGATAACTGTACTTTTTGGAAGCCTTTCAGGAGAAATCATTTCTTTTGTAATAGTGATTGCCAAAAGATCTCAACCAAATGCATTAATGGCATCATTAACAATGTGAACTACATTTATGTCTGTACAAGAGAAAGAGAAAATTGCTTATCTGATATGTAAAAAGATGCTTGTTTCCATGTTATTTCCAGAAAATTGTTCTGTTGAGTCAGGAAATCTGGCTAAGAGAATGATTTTGCAGGAGTATTTCAATAGTTTTCACTCTCACTAACACAAACTCTTTGAAATATCAAATTACACAAACTCCATTCAAATTAGATTGTAAACATTTGTTAACAGCACAGATTATAATATTTAAAATATTAAATGAATTAATCAATTAAACAAATTTGTAAAGATAACAATGTATGTATTTGTAGCAATTGTAATGTATGTATTGTAAATCACAAATTATTCAATTTATAGCAATTACAAGTAAAATAAAGAGGATGTTGAAATAATATAAGAAAAAATAGTTAGGATATTTCACTGAATGTTTATAGTTGGTAAATTTAACTAAGTAGTTCAGATAATTTACTTAATAATAGTTGGTATAATAGTATTGAGCATAAGCACATTTACACATATTTCCTACTTTTTAAATAATAGCATTTAACTTATTCATATATTATTTTGTGTTGGATAAGTTCTTTTCTTTAGTTTAATAATGGATCCTATATGTAATGTTACTGATATTAATAAAATTATTCTAACATTATTATGTATCATTATATATAGCTGATTAAACTATATTATTTATAATTTTAATTAGGTATAGGTTCAATTCCTGCAAACCTTTGACTCTGTAAATAATAATTTTTCAAGGTAAATGTATTCCTACCAGAAAATAAGTTAGTTTTAACTTTTGTCCAGCTAAGTGAACAATTATATGTATAAGAAAATATTATTTGTTCATGAATACACTATTAAAGTCAAAATAAGCAGAATATGTAAATTTATTTAATCAACACTATAGTATGTATGCAGTTTAAACACAGATGGAACAAATGCTGTCCCAAGCCCAAGGACAAGGTGGTTATATATATATTTAGATACTAATTTTTCATACTAAACCTATTAAAATGAATCACAATAGCATTCTTTATTATTTGAAATATATTGAAGGTATGATATTGATAGGCAACTTTTAATACAAACTATTCCTCTAAAATCTTAAAGTTAAGGACCTTATGGTCAATAAGGTCAGCTTGGCTTGCACAGAAATTCTTTATAAACATAAAAGAAATAGAAAGTTTGTTGTGTTTGAGAAGATTGTTGTACTGCAACCTTTGCCCCAAATCTATTATTTGCATATTATTATAATTGTAAGGAGATCAGGCAGTAAATTGGAATTTAAATATAGAATATAGCTAGTTTGGTGATGGAATTAGCAAAACTCAGCTTGATAAACATTTGTAGTAAACAACTAATGAGCTTTTCAAGGCTTACAGTTACAAACAAAAATGGAATATTGTTAAAAATAGTTATAATTAAAATTGTAAAGCAATCATATATATATATATATTAATTATATATGCATCAAAATTTAAAGTTGTGCTTGCAGAACTACAATTTAAATATAAGTATTTATAAGTACTATAACTTAAGTATTAAGTATAATTACATACAGGTTCATCAAAACAATTGCAAACAGAAAAAGGCCTACATATTTAGTGTTTTTTATACAGGTATTTTCGTGTCATACCAGGTCATGGACATCCTATATTTGGTATATATTATAGACATCAATTTTTATGGAAAGCAAGATCAGTGTAAATTTTTTATAACTTATTATATTTATAACATAACCACATGACTTGTGAGAAATAATATTTACAATGCATGGATTTTAACTACTTTCACGACTAAGCATGTACTATTCATATACTCTTAAAACTTACTAATTCAAACTGTATTAAATTTTAAAAATCTATTTAAAAAATAATGCAATGCCATTGTCAAAGGTAATGCATGCTATATTATATATATTTTCTATACATTTAATAATAATGTATAGAGCTATTTAAAATAATTGATGTTGTTAATAGAAATATTATTAGTATTTGTAAATAAGCCTTTATTCGATAATTAAAAAACTATATAAATCTAATTAAATAGCACCTTACCAAATAATAGAAACGAAACTAAATTTTAGATGTTCTTGTGAGATTATTTTCAGAATATCTTTAAACAAAACAATAAAAAAATGGTTTTAGTTTGACCACATTGAATAATTTAGTTTGATATTTCGAAAATATGTCACTAATTAGTTACGACGTTACATCTTTCGAGGCTATTGGATAAATTTTATACAACATTTTAAGTTCAAATTTTTATTTTTTTGCAATTTTTAAATTCTTGTATTATTGATATTATTAAATTATATTCTTGTAGAATTAATAGTTTTAATTTTATAATAATGTATAACATTTAAATATAGTTTGAAGGATAAATATGACTAAATTATCCATGTAATATGAATTATTAAATAATAACACAAATTTTGTGTAGTATACGTATGTTTATAAATTAAATGGTATTATTATGTATTAGAAAGATTATTTTATCGAAAATTTAACAATAAGAAAATAGAATAAATCATAAAGATATTTTGTTTGAATGTGTATAAATTTTTTAAAACAACTTTTAAAACAACAAATACTAAAAATTGTTTTATAATAAAAAGTGCACATTCAAACAAAATACATACAAGGAAATATGTAACAGTTCACTATTTGATTCATTTGTCAGATAGAAGCGCTCAAGTAGGCACCACTCCTAAGTCTCCAGAGAAACTGAGATCCTTTCTTGGTTTCATGCAGTACTACAGCAAGTTCGTCCCCAATTATGCTGGAATGGCTCAATCTCTCTTCGATCTACTGAGCATGGAGACATTTAAAAGGTCGGACGAGGTGAACCAGGCATACTCTGCACTTATCGACGCGTTGGTCTAAGTGAGGTGCTCAAAAGTTTCGGACATGGCATACTCAGAGATCGTGGTCGATGCTTCCGAACGGGCGATTGGTGCTGTCCTGGAACAGTCGCGTCAACCAGTCATCTGCATTTCTAGGAAACTGAGTAAGGCAAAACAGAACTATTCGCAGATTCAGAAAGAAGCTCTCGCAATCGTGCGGGCAGTGTATCCCGATTCAAGATAGTCTCAGATCATCAAGCCCTTCAACACATATTCAATCTGGCTTCCTCAGTGGACAAGACGACTTCCTCAATGCTGCAACAATGGGCAATCGACCTGCCGGCTTATCAGTATGAAAAAAATCAGCAAAAAATCATATATAACGAATTATTCGCACCATCAATGGAAATACACAAAATAACGTCAACTAAATAAGTAAGAAACATACAAGTAATAATAAAACATTAACCCTTCGTACGTAGAAGGGGGGGGGGGTATGCCAATTTGTTTTCAAAGAATTTAAGTTTTTGATTGAACTATAAAACGTACGACCCTGATTTTTTTACTCAATGGCTAAAATACTTTTATCTAACTAAAATATAACAAACATAATTTTGAATATTTTTACATACGAGAAAAAATGGTGTTATAATTGATCCATTTTATACCCCCCCTCTGGATTTTCGTACTTGCCGAAGATATTAAGAGTTGAAACTTGCAACATTATTAAAAAATAAGCTTATCGTAAATTATATCCATTTACCTTGATTATTATTTTTATTTATTAAATTAACCAGCAATTAAAATAATACTCAAATAAGATGTAGACTACTTATAGCTTATTTGTATAAGTAGTATAATTATACAAATATATTAACAAATATAGAACTTGTGATCTGAAATCATATACAAAAAGAATCAAGTCAATTGGTTTCATTGAACAAATGTTATAGCATTTATTGGTGAATATATAGCACATATGATTATTTTCCTATATAGTTTTCCTAACTGGAGTTTATGACGTAATCAGGTCATAAAAATGATACCAATCGATAAATTCTTTTGAAAATTAAAATCGCTCTCCAAGTCTTTAGGAGGTATCTATATACCAAATTTCAGCTTAATCGGATGATAGGAAGTTTGGTTTTCCAGGGGGGGTAAAATACCCCTACCCCTCCACGTAGCAAACCCTACAAAGTATGTCCACGTACGAAGGGTTACTATATTTGTCCCCACTCAATCTGGTAGAATTAGTAAAAGTGCACTATTTTTCATTTGTCATATAGGGTTCGACATTCACCTATAGGCTAATGGCCACTACATTGTATATATGTAAAATATGGTAACAATTGGTTTAAATGTTATGATAATATAATTTCCAAATGTAAATCCAATTCAAACTTCTTCAATTCCACTACAGTTTACATGGTTTTTTACAACTTAATTATTTAGGTGCTAAACTATATAGGAATAGGGGTGGTGTGCGCACATAAACCGGTAAACTGCCGCTGAGGGTTCCAGAGTCCCGCACCATTGTTTAATCGCCTCTTTTTCTTTTTTATTATAAATATTATTTGTTACACGTATTCTTCTCCTTTATGATCCGGCATCTCCCCAATTATTATTTTTCTTTTTTGGATTGGATAGACTGTCTTTTAAATCCACATGTTTGACTTGCCATCATATCACTCCAGGCAAATCTTACTTTTAAAAGCTATGTTTGGATTGTAAAAATTAAAAATAATAATTGTGGTTTGATGAAAACACATTCCTTTTGCTTAATGTGTATCTGTTACAAACGGGTACAAGTGCTAATAGTTTATACAAACACAAAAGTTTATGTGATGCTAAACGTTTCTGCACCAGGTGAGATATTTTACTCTCAAAGATGGTTAGCGATTAAATATTCATATTAAGCATACTTAGCCTCAATATACAACGCACAATTTTGTTTGTTTACACTTTTTCAAAAACAAAACGGGTCAAACCAGAAATGTTTTGAGAGTTGCTTTTAGACGGTTTCCAAAAAACCATCACTTTATATAAAGATGCCGCAAACAACCGACCTCATTATAAAAGTAATTAAAATCACTATTCAGTTATTCGGAATTCTCGGTAATCTTTTGTTTTTTATTTTTCAGTTGAAAACTAGAATTGGCTCAAATGTGAGTACAATAATTTTGAAAACACAAACTTGTTTGGATCTTTGTGTCTGCATTCGAACCCTTTTCTACATCGTTCAGGCTCAGTCCTCTTGGATGACAGGTATTGCTCTCCTAGATGTCCTCATCTGTCGAATATGGAATTCATTTATCTTGTATTATTTTTGTGCAGCATCAAGTGTCTATTGCGTTGTTCTAACAGCATTTGACCGATATATAGCGGTCGTATTCCCGTTGTCTTATCGCAAGAGGAAATTATGGCATCCCCGTCTAGCCATGCTGCTTATCACCATGTTTTCAATGTTGATTTGCGTACCCAATGTTTTTTACACTAAATTGGACGGTGATGCAAACAGTTCAAGCATCTCTGACATCACGTTATGTCTAGTGCGATACAAAGGACACGTTTCGATTGAAATCCACACATTTATTTCTGTCTACATAATTGTATGGGCAATTGCCTATTTCATCATCCCGACAGTACTTATTGTTGGTTTCTATGGCATTATTTTCCACTACTTACGAAGGAAATCGAGGTTGGAAGCATCGAGACAGTTTATAAAAGTGGTTTCCCTTAAGTTCAGTATCTGTGCTGCACTAACTGCTTTTGCTTTTGTTGTGTGCTGCGTGTTGGACACCTTTTTGAACATTTTGTTTCACTTTCGTGTTGTTGAAGACTATTATCACTCATGGCTGGAGACTCTCAGCGATTTTCTGATTTCTCTCAACTTCTGCATTAATCCGATAATTTATCTTTTTATCTGGAAGAAGTTTTCTAGATTTGTTCTAGACATACTAACTTATGCCACATGTCGACCGAGAGTGTTTAATTAACAAAAAACTTGTTATTAGTTACACGCTCCCAAATTCAATGCCTTCCTTTCATCTTGCCATGGGTAGAGTTATTTACCATCAATTATGGGTGTCCGTAAGGATAAGTGTGTCGGGGGGGGGGGGATAACCG
>JAUZND010029636.1:0-23223 GCA_034780555.1 Coelogynopora nodosa
TATGTATTTGGTGTGATGTTTGAAATTCATGTTATCATCAAGGAAAATACCCAAGTTTTTTGATTTTCTAGTTTTCTTTACCATTATTTTGTCATAAACTATAATTATATCGTCATAAATTATAATTTCTTCATCAGAATTTTTTAATATAGCGTCAGAAATTAACATTATATAAACGTAAATTATCGTAATATTGTCATACATTATCATTATATCGTCAAATATTACCATGTATCGTCCTAAATTATCATATATCGTTGTTAGCGATTATGATACGTCATAAGTTATCATTATATCGTCAAAAGTTATCATTATATCGTCAAAAATAATGATTATATTGTCATAAGTTATAACTATTTTGTCATAAACTATCATAATATTATAATAAATAATTATTATATTGTCAGAAATTATAAGTACTTCGTCATAAATTATAAGTACTTCGTCATAAATTATCATTAATTCGTCATAAATAATCATTCATTCGTCATAAATTATCGTTAACATTTTAGAGTAAGCTAATGTCACAAGCTCAATCCTGAATTTGTTAAATAAATATACCGATATTACGAGTTATGTATATACAGTATACAATATGCAATTAATAACTTCAAGTAGTTATGTTGGTATATAGCAATTGCATTGCTGTCCTGATAACTTACTACTGTTATAAATATTAGTAGTAACATATTTTTCTTAGAAAGATATTTCCATCTTCTTAGAAACACAAAAATTTAGTTACTTTTAATTATACATTTTGTATAATTTTCTGCAGATAAAAGTGACAGTTATCATTTCATATTTCAATTATTTAATTTCTATAGTAATATATGATAATATATTTTAACAACATATTTTATTATTAAAGATAAGAAATATTTCCAATTTTAATAAAAATCTAATTTTCATATTACATCACCCTGTTACTAATATCAACAGTTAAAAAATCTTGTTTTGATTATAATAATATATTCTATATATTCTATATATATATATATATATGATATATATTATATATACTTATAATTTGACTGTAATATGACTGTAATATGATCGAACTATTACTGTAATATGACCGTAACATGACTGTAAGGTAACAGTAATATGAACTAACGTGATTGTATTATAACTGTAATATGACAGTAATAAGACAGTAACATGTTTAAAATATTTGAATACATAATTTTAAAACAAAAAATATTTATAATAATTATAAACAGTGAAAGATAGTTAAATGGTAACATTTTCAAAAACTGTAAGGTCGATTATTTATCATAATTGTTAACAAATCTCAAGGAATTTCAAGCGGTAATATTCTTGTATTTACTTTTAGCCATGCGTATTAATTTCAAATACATTGAGATTGAATTGTAAAATGTTTTTCAAGAATTATGAAGTCATCAGATGTTAACAAAACTAAAAAATATATGTTTATTTCTTAAATGCTGTTTGTTTTTTATTCGAATGAAGCTTGAACTTGAAATTTGTTAAACTTTTATTTTTTTAGTCTTTTATTATGTGTTTATTTTGGTTTGATTTTGATTTATAGTCAAATTAAAAACATGGCATGTTTCAAAATATATTTTATCCTAAGATATAAACGTAATGAATAATAACCATATTAAAAGAAATTAAAATCGCCTCAACGTATTTTCAATAATATCGAGTAGTATAGGAAGAGTGGATTCGGCTGCCTATACCCCCCTACCCTCACCCCCCTTACCACCCATTCATTTTAATATCTGAAAATGTATAAATAATAAAGCTTTCGCATCTTACATTCATTCCGCTGCAAGCTCTAGCCATGAACAGTCGTATTTCTGCGCAGTGCTCAATAATTATAAATGTACAACTTTAAACCTTACAACTATTTTGCCACTACTTTATTTACTACTATTTTGCTACTACTACTACTAATTTATTTGGAATTAATTCAAATTTAATTCGTGACTTATCTATCATTCGTAATTCGTGATTTATTTATTTAACGATAAATTCTTTATTCGGAAATAGTTCCCATATTTCAAGCAGTTAGGAGGACAGTCAAGAGGAGGAAAGAAAAATAATGACATGGCAGAGGTGGAGGAGGACGAAAACAGTGATATGTCAGAGCTGGAGGAGGAAGAGGAGATGAGCGAGGAAGAATTCATTAGGAAGATGAAATTCTATCATGGTGCAGGCTGGCATTATATTCCAACACCACCAACGCTATCTAAAACCTCGTCAACTGTACCAACATCCCCGTTTATTCTATCCATATCGTCACAATTCATTATACGAATACTCCTGTTATTTAGTATGAGCAAAACATGTTGCATTTTAACTCAACTCAGCATGACCCCCAGCACAAATTTTACACGGCACATCTATTGCAACATCAGAGCCAGGGGAGATTGATCAATTGTGGGCCTCTCTATATCCTGATATGATTGATCCTCTCATATAAATATTGCAGAATGTAAGCATTAATATTCCTGACAAGGTAACCGAGACGACACATATATTTATTGATTTGGTTTCGAAAGATTTGGAGACACCAGCTCGTACAAATAATATCATTAACGATGGACAAATTTTATGCTGGTCTTGTCAAATGACGACCGCTTTACCGAAACCTAAAAACATATTTAGATGTAGACAATGCCGTTCATACTTTAATTCTATCGAAATGCTGAAAATGCGTAGAAACGTATGTTATCCCGATGGACACGGGAGCACTCAATACATTCGCTTTATTCCTGATGTAGACGATATGCAACCGATTGATTTTTTCGAGGCTGCTACTCCATTGATTGACTCTAAGATAACTCTCCTATTGGCTTCAACTAGAGATAAGTATAAAGTGCATCCAATCCTAGAGGTTAGAACCGATCAGTTGGATTCAGGTGAAGTAATCCAACTGAAAAATTCAATGTTTTCCCTCGACGTGTTTGTTTTAACTCTAGATTGTATTTCAGATATTATCAACGGATTATTTGCTAAAGTGGAAAATTTTGTTCATGGTGTAAGTAACTGGACAATATTCGGCGTCAATTATTTTGACATGCGTGCAACCAAATAATTTTCAGCGCCTGATTATCAGGGTAAATCAGATGATGCAACACTTCCAATTCTGTTATCGCCTCTCCACATTCTCACGAATTTAAAAAGAAAAATCGATATAAACATGAAAAGTACAATATTCGCGAAGCCAAGTACAATTGGACAGGAAATGTGTCACATGTTAATGCTACATATTTTATCAACTTTGAACGACGTAATCCTGGCCTCTATTTAATTTGCTCGAGTTGGACTAAGAAAACAAAAGCCACCCGGTAAGAGTGCTCAGAGCTGCAGGCAAATAGTGAACGAAAACACCTGGAAAGGTGATCAATATACTAGCAATTAAAGATTTGGCTCCTTACCTACCATAAGGGCATATAAGGATCCGGTTGAAGTGAATACTGATCAGACCATATTTGCGTCTCACAATCACAACATCACGACCATGCAATGCAATTAATGAACGCAGCTTGTCATTCTTTGAGGATAACAGGGAATAGGTCGGTGTGAATTATAGCCTTCTCTATGGCAATCATCAATTAAACGGATTTTTTCACGAATACTTACCTCAAAAACATCGATAAAGAATTGCTCTTTTGTCATTTTGGATTATACTTACCTGATTAGATCACAATAAGATCGAAACAGGATGAACGTCTATTTACAACAATTTTATTCGTCGACATAAAAATATACATACCATATATATTAAGCCAAGAGTGGTTTCAATTCACCAACCTCTGGTTTATGAGATCAGCACGCTTCTACTGCGTCACTCTGCTAGTTGAATTCAGCGTATACATTTATCTTACATAGTCGAAGTGTATAATGATGAAAGTCTATAAATAAATGAGATTGTTTACAATAGTTATATTTATTGCAAGTATGTTTGGATCTCGTTGACTTGATGATAGGGGCTTACATCAAGTGAAGACTTAAGTGAAGGCAAAGATAATTGAATGGAATTTTTAGATCCAAACTTGACCAGTCCTATTGTTACCTACGAAGTTTAGGATACATTGAAAGAAATGTTTAAAATATTATATAGAAGAATCCACACAATAAAGTAGGTACACGCGAGGAGTTGATATGTTATATTATCGAAGAGGTTGCATTCATTTACTTAATGAAGTATCTCTGGAGGAAAAGTTCAACTTTACGTGCGATTGAAAACAGAATTGGAGTTGCAAGTTATCCTTCAACCGTTACTGTTATGGCTGCCTTTTTCCGTAGCGCTAATGCTACGCTGGAACCATTTGTAAGAAAATGGATTAAATAATCCATAAACATACTCTACGTGCCTCTCTATCATTATACTGACATTATATAATTATAAAATAGGAAGTGCAATGTCAGTTGTTGGCCCTTCACAATGGGGAAAGACAGTGATTAGTACTAATCTATTCAAAGTACATCGGGACCTATTCACAACTTCTATTACACACATTTATTAGTATTAAGGAATAATTCTACAATCGAATCTTGTGAAAAGTTGAAATTGTTAAACCAATAGGATTTCCTCAGTCGATAGATGAATAATAAGTTTTAGCAGGCGGCATTTCATTATGCAACCGAACATGGTTTCTATTCTTATCTACTTTTGGATTTTCATCAAAGTACGCCACATGAGATGCGAATTACAACGCGATTTTTGCCTCATGAATCACGCAGTATGCTTATATATCACGGGAGCATGCATCTAAGACTATAAACAGACGAATGGAACACGAAAACATCTAATGATCTTAATGATGTTTATGGAACGAGAGAAGAAACTTAGATACCTACCTGTTGTTGCAGGTCTATTTTGTGTACTATTCAAATTGTTAATTTATTCATGAACGATTCATGCCCTGCATCTTAATTCAACGGCACCACATTATTTGTTCAAAGATTATAAACATAGTATTAATAACGTGTTTTGTAAAATAATTAACATGCACAATGGGAGTCAACCGATTTCGGCGACAATTTGCTCCGCTACAGACAATTTCGCTGTGTTAGTTATCGGTCCGTCATTGTGTTCTGGTAAATAATGACTAGTACACCAGCAAATTCACGATTGATTTTGGTGACTGAAGAAGAATACTCTAGTTTAAATAATACATCCAAACCATCAGCAATAACCCAATCACATGTTGGACCAGATCAACAATATCGTATTAAAGTAGATCAATGTTTGAAGAAAAACGCATGAAAAAAATGAGCGAAAGATTATGAAAGTCAAAAAACAGGAAAGTAGTACACTAAAGTAGTACACTATTAGTCAGAGTTAATCCAGTTTTAACAAGACATCCATTCCAAAGCCAATTTCATTACATACTTTTCTACATCGTAAAAAAATTGATTTCTCATGGTCACAGAATTGTAAGATTATTGATTCTGCAAATGTTATTGTTGGTTTGAACTTGTATGGTTTACCTCGTTTTTCTACCAATGATACGCGGGTAAATGTATTTGTTTCTGTTGGATTGAGTGAATTCACGACAATTTTGAAAAAATCGGAATGTTGTCAAGATAGCACTAAGTAATGCAACTTCAAAAGAACTAGGAATCGTCTCTAGAAAACGACGTCAACGTATTTCTCCTTCTCACACTCCACCACCACTACGTCAACGATCGATCACTTCACCTGGAAGTCACCGTTCTAGAGCTATATCAAGGAAAGTTAAATGGAATGAATGGTGAGGTGCATTTAATATTGTATATTAAAATTGGATTCATATAAAGTGGCACATTGACTCCTTCCTTTTAAATGACCAATAAGTTGGAGATGTCTATAAGAATACCGTCAATTGATAAATATAATGTACGTATAATTTTTTAAATATAGTATTGCAAATATATTTATTATTACAAATTTACTTTGACGATTTTTTTACCAGAAATCGACGAAGTTGATGCTGTAAACCTCAAAGACTAAATAAACTGCATCATTGCCTGCTGCCAAAAAACAAACACCATCAGCAAAAAAATAGAAACTACTACAACGCCTTTATTATGAGTCGCAGTCGACAGACTCTTGCGGAAGCGTCAAAGCACTGACCGCTGCATCAAATCTTTACAAGAACCAAGTGAGACAATGGTTACAGAGTCAATTCACGTACACCTTACGCAGACGAGCCTTGAAAAAATTCCCGAGAAGATATATAACAAGAGGAATAGACATGCACCATCAAGCTGATCTATTAGAGATGCAACCTTATGCTGGAGAGAATAATGGTTATCGATACATGCTGATATTGATTGATTTATGTTTATGCTACGCTTGGGCTGAACCATTGAATAGTAAATCAGCTGACGACACGGAAAAATTGCTAAATAAAATATATTCAACAAGTAAAAGGATTCCAACATATTTACAAACTGATGTAGGAAAATAGTTTGAAAATAAACGTGTTCGTGAATACCTCAATTCAATTAAAGCGGAACAATTTAGTATAACATGTTCATTAAAAGCTTCAGTGGTTGAGCGTTTTAATCGAACTTTGAAGGATAGTATGTGGCGCATGTTCACTAAACAGGGTTCTTAGAAGTGGTTAAATATTTTCAAAAACTTGTTCACTCTTATAATACATAATTCTCTACATCAAAGTCTCAAAAATAGAGCTCCTAGAGATGTAACCAAAGAAAATGAAACAGGTGTTTGGCTACAAAGGTTTGGTGGGAAAAAGAAAAGTTGTAGAAACCTGCATTTAAGGTTGATGATCGGGTTAAAGTGTCCAAAGCAAAACAAATATTTGATATAGGATAACTTCCAAATTGGACAGAAGAAGAATTTTTCATCAATTCAATAAATACCAAATTTTCACCATTTATGTATGAACTACGCGATCATAAAAAATAAGTTATTGGAGAATTGTTTTACAAACAGGAACTTTAATTGGTTATAAACAAAGACAATTCGTATCGAATCAAGAAGATTATTCGCATACGTGGACACAGAAACAACCGAGAAGTACTGGTCAAGTGGAAAGGATATAAAGACTCAGAGTGGATACCTCATAGACAATAAAGACAGTTTTTACTTTCTACTAACAAGTAATGTAGACAAGGATAGAACGGCGCAAAGTATCGAAATGATCTTGAAAATTCCATCGCTTTGAATGAATATACGGAGACTGGGAAGTTGAACTTCTGGAAATGCAATTCGTAGACGCTATAAAAACATTTACTGGTGATGAGTGTGTGGCTTTATACAGGAAAAATAAGGAACTTGTTGTAAACAAAATTGTCACGACAATAATCGGCTGGCCAAGTGGCTTTACAACAGATAGTGTATGTGATAGACTATACAAAGAAATTTTTTTAATCTGAACGATTTAGTCAATTCATAACCCTGCTTCACTAAGATGGCCATTTTCACCTTAAACTTATCAAGAAAGACAACACAATTTCTAGTAAGATCACACTGAGTGCACAACTTGCATATGTACTGGGGATTAGGGAGGGGAATATAAAGGATGCAGTGATTACATTCGATAAACAAGGATCAATAATATGTGCTCCTCTACAACGACATGTTAGTGGAAGAATACATTTTGGTACTGAAAGAGAAAAGAAAAAGTACTGGTGGACAATGGAATATACAAGTGACCCGCTTATGAAGAGAGACCTTTGTATCAAACATATTGCGTGAAGTAAGATCGATATCAAAGTGTTAAATCACTATCACAAGCATTAAATCAGGATATTTTTAACAAAAGTGAATTTGTCAAGCATAAAATCAAACTATCGCCAGACACAGTGAAAATTGATCAATAGATGTTGGAAGCAACGGGTGACGATGATGAATCAAAGGAGTAGAAATACTGGTATTCAATGAACGATTATCATCTATTCTTGGATTTACAAAGAGACATACTGAATTACATTGTACATAGAGCTGTGAATATTCAACTCAAGGCAAAATTTCATCCAAGCTATCGACGCAGTATCTATACAATTAAGTTTATAGACTACTGCTATTTGTGTGAAATCCTGAATGTTGGTAACAAACGAGTACCTCTTCTACAAAATGTGGCCTTCAATACTGCAGAATATGGATCTACAATTTCAATTGTGTATACGAACCCCATCTATTTAAAATTGAATGCTAAATTTATTAAATCAATTGAAGTGGAGTTGCGAGATGATATGAATGAGCTGATTTCCTTCGCAGAAGGAAAGACATCGATTAATCTTCACTTTCGTCGTCAACGCTTATATACATACTTGTTATTTCCTGCTCAGTACTACGGTTTACTATATAAATGGATTTGAAACATGTATTTGGAATGCCAATAAATGTTAGTAGTAGACGACGTCAAATTGGATCGGGAGGAATTAATTCAGGTCACATGAGATGTCAAGTTGGAAAGAATATTTTTGAATTTCGGAAACGTATGCTTGTGCCACTTGCTAAGCGTCTTTTTGTCACATCAAATCTTTATCTGAAAGTTCTTAAAACGCTAGGTACAAAATTTGGAAAGCAAACAATCAATATTGGCTCTCATGCTGTTGGTGATTTGATGAGCGGAAATATCCACAACATTCCAGCAACTCTTCGGAAGCAGTCTAAGGCAGGACTTAATGAACTTAATGAAGAATACATAGGTCAGAAAATATTTAAAATCAGGATGGATCAGGCCGTTGAAAAAGTAAATCTACTCTTAACACTTCGTACATGGACATACTTCTTAGGGTTTGCTACGTGGAGGGGGGGTTATTTTACACCCTTGAAAAACCAAACTTCCTATTATCCGATTAAGCTGAAATTTGGTATATAAATACCTCCTAAAGACTTGTTGAGCGATTTTAATTATTTTCAAAAAAATTAATATATTGGTATCATTTTTATGACCTGATTACGTCATAAACTCCAGTTAGAAAAACTATAGGAACATAACCATATGCTATATATTTACCAATAAATGCTTTAACTTTTATTCAATACAACCAATTAACTTAATTCTTTTTGCATTGGATTCCAGATGATCAGCTGGTATGCTTTCTATATTTTTATATTTATGGAAATTTATAAATTTTTCTATATTTGCTAATATATTTTTCTAATAATACTACTTATACAGATAATCTATAAGCACAATAGTATAAATACTATTTGAGTATTATTTCATATTGCTGGTTATTTTAATAAATAATTCTATTATTCAAGTTAAATGGATATAATTTATGATAATCTTATTTTTTCTATTAATGTTGCAAGTTTCAGCTTCTAATATCATCGGCAAGTATGAAAACCCAGGTGGTGTATAAAATGGATAAATAATAACACTATTTTTTCTGGTATGTAAAAATATTAAAAATTATATATTTGTTATATTTTTTAGTTAGATAAAAGTATTTTAGCCACTGAGTAAAAAAATCAAGGTCATACGTTTTATAATTCAATCAAAAACTTTATTTATTTGAAATAAAAATTGGCATACCTCCTCTCCACGTACGAATGGTAAAAGGACATAAGACTGCAAAGAAACACGCAAGACTATAACAAGAAAGCCTTCAAACAAGAAGAAAAAGATTAAGAGAAAGAACAGTAATATGAATTTTTCAGTAATATGTCAACTCGTAGCACAAAAGCTGACAATACAATCACTAACAACTATTGCTTTACGTTAAAAAGAGGCTCAACAATTTTACCATCTGGACGAATTGAAGATAAAGGTTATAAACAAAAGAGAATACGCAAAGAACTACTCAGTCACTGGTTTCATCTAGAGTTATATTTGCTGAAGAAAGCGATTAAATAATTCCACTGTCCATAGTAAAAGACGATGTCTAATAATGATATTGCCATGAGTAAAAGCGAAATAGATTTGTTTTTACCTCTACAAGTGCAGACTGTTTTGGAGAGGGTCTACTATCTTTATGTACACCCTCTGAATTATGTGACGATAAATACTGGACCCATTGAGTTTTTCCCTTTCTGGCCCTGTTGATGAATACTTTGATATTAACGATACAACCCAATTCATTCGCTGCAAAATACAACAAGACAACACTCCAATTGTATTGGCTTAATAAAATCTATCCGGTTAACAACTTTATGCATAGTCTATTCCCCAATGTATCACTAACTATTGGTAACAAGCAGGTAGATGGAAGATGTCACATGTATCCCTATCGTGCCTATCTTCATAATCTACTCCTGTTTGGTGAAAATGCGAAAAAGGGTTAACTATTTGCATCAGGCTTTTTAAAGGAAAAGGCCTCTCAAATGGAAGGTGATGCCAACACGGCACTCAGCACTCGCAAAACGACTTGAACACTTTACAAATACCGGCAATACAACCAAATTCTACAGACCAATTTGTTTAGATATACTTACACAGGCAAACCAACTCAATAAAACCAATATTAGTCTCCGATTTGACCGCAAAAAACCAGAGTTCTGTCTTTACCGTATTGATACTGGGAATACCAAGTTTGGCACTATTATAATTGAAGAAGCGATTTTATATGTTCGTCGCATTAAAATCGATTCAGTAGTGCTAATCATGAATGATTCGGCACTGAGACATCAGAACGCAATCTATCTTATCCAGAGGACTGAAATGCTGTCTTATACCATATCCAAAGATGATCTGTCTAATTTGAAAGAAAATATATACCATGCTCAATTGCCAAAATTTCAAATACTAGACATGGTTACAAACAAATCAAACAATGGTGACTATTCATCCAACCCGTTCAATTTTCAACATTTTAATGTCAATCATGCTGCACTCTATCGGGAAGGCGAATCTGTGCCGGGAAGACCGTTTACAGCCGACTTTGGAAGCAACGTTCTCTCTTGTTAATATTATGTTAATTTGTTACTAGTCTGTAACAATTCAATGTGAACGACGACATCGGCCTCGAACTAGTAGATGTTGGTGCTGGATATACACTTTTCGGGTTCAATTTGAAGCCAGACCTTCATATGGCGGAACACGCGCAACCCTACCGTGAAGGCAATCTTCGGTTGAAACTTAAATTTGCAAAGGGTCTGGCAAACGCTATAAGCATAATTGTAATGGCAATTTTTTATGAAAAGGTGGAAGTGACTAACCATTGAAACGCCATTACAGACTTCAAGACTTAAGTTGATTACGGGTGATGATTTGATGCAGCTTGTTTCGCGAGACTATCTACTCCAATCCCTATTTATTGGTGTCTACTCTGTTAACACATTGCACTATACAGGACGTTATCTACATCATGCAATACAGTATTCTAAACCAATTTGTTATATTGTGAACTCTGATACAAACTATTTATCAGGCCAACATTAGTTTGCCATTTATTTTGACCATAATAATATTGGTGAAGTTTTTGATAGTTTTGGACGTATACCTCCTATATATATATATCTCTCTGAAATTTTGTCTGATTTTGACAGTGTATTTCTTGATAGTAATGATCTTATTTCAAAACATTTTATTATCAATTTATCCTAAATCAACATTGTTGGACAGTCAATGTGTTACTGCTCCTCAATAGAAACAACTGTAGTATTGAGGTGTTTAATGTTATTTCAATGGTGTTGTTAACCAACCCACATTTTCATATTCCCTTCAATAAAAAAATATATAGAATACAGTACAATTATTTTTGTAATTTAAACGGAAATGTAAATGGTTCCATTTAAAATATAGTTTATAAATTCATAATAATCCAATAATTAATGGTAGAAAACATGAGAAACTGATAAGTCAGTAATGTCCAATATATTCATAAAATCCTCACAGATAGTCGAAAAAGCAACGGAACCCATAGTTCGAATTTTTCCTCCATTGAAAAATAAAACAGTTGAATTATTGTGACGTAGTCAAACTATTTGAGGACGTTTGGTATAACGTTGGACATCAAAAGTAAATACAAGTAAATGTCTATAAATATTGTCAAGTGTCAACTCTTTCAGTTGTTGAGATTAACCTGCAAATATGCTGCTTACTATAAGATGCGACGACTTCTCCATATTCAGTTTTTAGATAATTGATATAAAATTTGTTGTACAGCTAATTTTTTATATAATGTACTAGCCTATTATAGATAAAAATAAAACCTCGTTAATTGGTTAATATTTTTATACAACAAATTTTCTAGGTGTGGGATTTGAACCAACGCGGATCATGAATCTAGTGGATTTTAAGTCCATCGCCTTAACCGCTCGGCCAATCTAGCTTCTACCATCTAATAAAGAAAATTGTGCTATTATAATGGTTTAAAAATAAATAATTATATTACTATAAACAAAATTAAATTAATTATTTAATTATCGCCATGTCTTTAAGCGGATAGTCAAATATATTCTCGCTCAATTGTAAAGAACTGCTAGATGAAGGTTTCCTTTTAAACGAAAATGTTGCTACTACAATACTTTATGTTTTAAATGACTTGAAGGACTACTTCAACATGCACTTGTTGTGGGGAAAATCCTGGATTCTCTCTCAACTGAAAACTGCCTGTGTAATTGAACGCAATTCTTGCGGTAAATCATCTCAAGAGGCCTTCCATATATATTCATCGTCAAATTCTACCAACCCTGGAGTACTGTATTGGTGAAATGATCAGACTTACATCAGTTAATGAAGCGTAAGACTACATGACTGAAATAGCTGACAAATGTGAACGGACTCATATTCGATTACCCTCAAGCAAACCCGGATCTATCGATCTCAAAGAGCCCACCTTTGTGCCAGTTTACAACAGAGAATCATTACTGATGCAAGCAATATTTACTTTCCAAGAGATGTAACTAGCTGTGTAAATTATTATGAATCTGACTATAATACTCATTCAACTATCAAGCATGCTACAAAGCGAAAACCTTTTTATGAAGAAGTACATGCCATTTTTGTTAATGAAGAATGGCCGCTTTATACAACAGAGGCAATGAACTCGTAAATTAAACAAGATAAAGTAATATATAACATTTTCTCTGATTTACTTAATGTAGGAGTTGAATGGGACAATTGTAACAAATATTTATGTAAAATATTATCAATTGACTAATACTTTTGTTGTGATCCTTAATGCATCCATGTAAGTTACGATAAATATTTTTTTTAATACATTTGAATTATTTCTTGTCATACTAGTGTATGAAGAACAAGCTGTTTAAATATAATTGGTTTATTATATGTTAATATCAATGTCATGCTTTCATTTGGATAATAATTATTAAATTAGTTACATATACATAAATTAAATTAAGATACATTTTTTTACACAAAATGTAGTCCTAGTAATAAATAGGAAGTGCAGGACACCAAAAACTTTTTGCACAATTGATGATGCATAGGCATCTTTGTTCCACACCCTCCAGGATATATGATCCAATCCTTTTAAAAATCTCTAAAATAAATCCGAAACACTAGTCATTGTAAATTGTAAAATAGTAACACAAGATAATGCAAGCGCCAACACAATTGCGACCTTTCATGATAAGAGATCGAAGCAGAATGACTTTTATGTACAAATTAGGCGGCTTTATTTATAGCATTTGGGAGGGGTTAAAATGGGGTAGGGGGGTAGGGGTTAGGAGGTGTAAGGGTAAGGGGCAGGGGTAGAAGGGATAGGGGTTGGTAGGAAATATATAATAAATATTTCCTATACTATCATTCACTTATTTCATTATCGTTCATCATGTGCTTCATTTAAACCTTCTGATTTAAACCTAATGCAGTATTTAATATCGTCCATGGAGATCCTTTAAGAGAAACATTTAACAAATACATAAATATATGTAAAGCGAATGATAAACTCAAAAATCACGAAATAACTTTTAAAATGTGTGACAAAACCAGTAATGAGACATTAACATTTGAGGCTACTCTTTTGTTTAATTTATTCAAAATTTATTTTATGTAACACTATTTTGGCGATAGAATCGATATACCCACATTTTATAATGTAATTCATGTTTCTTGGCATTGTTGGTAAAATGGTTCAGATAACTTGTTAAATATAAACAAATTCTTAAGAGTTGACATCCTTATAACAAAATATTGTTTTATTTATTTATGTTTTGAATAAATAAATAAACCAGTTTCGACTAATCATAATCGAGTATTTGGTTTTTTGGATTTTATGGCTTCCTATTGACCTATTGATACAATATCAGGGTCGTTTGTAAGTACTTCAAAGTAACTAAGTTCGATTTACATACTTACGAATTGATCATACCAATCAGAATCGAGTATTTGGTTTATTGAATTTATTTTACCATTAGACGTACGTTAATGGTAGTAATAAAATAGTTAGTACTTTTATTATATACAAGTGTATTGCAGTCATGTAATTATTGACCTGGATGATTTCAATGACCTTTCTCATGTTTTATTAAAATTTGTCATATGTCTTACATTTACATAGTAGATATATAACATTTAAAAAACAATTCAACAAAATTATTATATTATAATATGTATAATAATTTAGCTCATCTTAAAATGGTTAGTCTTTTATTATAGTTTATTTAGTTATATAAGACACACATGGAATGAATTAAAAACATAAATGTAAAATATGATAATGTGTATTGACAGGTTAGATACCTGTGGATCCATAGCCATTAGTACCAAGAACAATTTCCTCTAAACTTTAACTTTAAATAACTCTGGAAAGTAAATACATTCGCATATCAACTGAGCCACCCAATTTCCACGATTCACAGTAAAATCTTCCCCGCTGAAATTGAACATGATAATCCGAACAATTCCTCTGTAATGTTAATCAATCACGCCCGTTTTAACATAAATGAGATTCTTTTCATTATGACAACTTCTGGGTACTACTCGGCCATAGCACCCCTCATGAAGAGCAATCTTAACGTCAGTAGAAAAATCGATTTTTTTGCAAATATTACACAATCTAAAGCACAATATAAGTCATATTCAGCAGCTAGAGATGATCCACGAGTTCGAGAAGTTGCGTGTTCTGATATTTCCTGAAACCGAGATAGGATTATCTTTTTTATATACTGGTGATTCTTTATGTAATAATTTAAAACAATGTGTATAAAAGTTGTTAACGTTGTATAAACGTGTAACAACGTTACACAAAGTAGTGGCAAATTATTAGTAAATAAAGTAGTGGTAAGGTAGCAGTAAATTTATAACTATAGAGCACAGCGCATAAATATGACCAGTATCTTGGAGCGGAATGAATTTAAACTGCGAAAGCTTCACTATTTATACATTTTAAGATAAAAAAGTGGGGTAGGTGGAAGGGAAGTGGGGTAGGGGGTGGGCCGAATCCACTATTCCTATACTACTATATAATATTATTAAAAAATTTATTTCCCATCTTTACAAACACGATTTACTCGAAAACATATTTTTAATAACTGTCACAGATTTAAATATGCTGCGAGCAGATTTATGTAAGTAGTTTGCAATTAGTTTCATAGTTTGAATCCGATAACTATTTTTAAAATGTACCAATTAAACTTTTATGGCGCGATAGCATTTAATTAATAAAGAAAAATATAACCAAGTCAAGTAAAATGAAGAAATTTATTTGAATATAAGAATTCAGTTATCCTGATCAAAGAATATATAATTCTAAATAGACACTCTCTATATAATTGTACATGTTCTCCAAATAATGAGGTACATATAGAAATATATATGTATATGCGTGTAGCAGTTACCGTTAAATACATTTACATTATCATTGTGTACAATATTGAGAACGAAGGAACAAATATACATATTAATGTCTCATGTATAAGATTTAGTACATCTGTTTTCAATAGCAAAATGATTTTCGTATTCAAACTCATAATAGTTGAATTCAGAAATGTAATAAGTATTTTAGACACTCTTTGATCATTCCTTTCAAAGACTGATTGTATATTTAATACTGTCTGCATAGTGGACAATATAAATAGCAATTGAAAATGTGTAAAGAATTCTGTGATCAATGTATCACAAACAATGATAATTGCATATTGATTAAATTCATACGTTGACGTACACACACATCTATACATATATATATATATAAGTTTGGTGTGCAAGTGTGAAAAGAAAGACAAGCCTAGTTTATGATTTATAATCATTTGTTTTTGACAATTTTGTTAAACTCATTCTTTTTGAAAAATAATTTATATACGTTTTGAGAAAAGTGTTTGAATTGATAGTTACAGTAAAGAATAAACATGACTGAATACAAAATAAACCACACAAATATAAAGAAATTGCCCTTTAGATATCTGTAGATGATATTGATGATATAGATAATATAGATTATTAAGTTACTTCAATTTAATATAATTTTATTTAATAAATTATAATAAATTCATAAAGATAAATAGCTTTTATAATAACTTGGACCACATTACAAGAGAATAACCCTTAGTGAAATAAAAATATATGCATTTTAAAAATAGATAGAAAAACATGAAATAGATGTTTGGGCGGTGCTGAACATAATAGATGTTTCACTGTATCTTCTTCTTAACTTTATAACAAGATGACCATATATTAATTTTGACTTTGATATATGAAAAATATGTTGTATGGATTGTGCATTTATGTTATTTCAGGACATTCATAATTTATTTTTACCCTGTGAAAAAGACAACAAATTACGATATGTAGTATAATATTATAATAATAGTGACTAATTTATCACCTGTTAATATATGATTGTACCATGTGCGAGTTTTGGATGTTTGCCAGGGTTACTTTTTCAGAATATCTGACTAAAATGGTCATGCATAAAGATACATACTATATTTGTGTAGCAGAACATCACATTTACTATATAAAAGTAAAGAAATACTTTTGTATTTTGATATCATACACTGATAATTCAGGCGGTTTATGCAACGGGTAAAGATTTATATATACAGATACCATGAATGAATGATTTTGAGCTTACAGTTAGCAAAATCATGAGATGAGAGATGCTTATCTAGACTAGATAATTAATCATATGTTCCAATTTTGAAAACAATTAAACAATAGCAATATATCTAACAGCAGTCATGATAGCGCCGAAGACAGAATTTGATGTATTGATTTATGAATTTGATCTATGCAAGAAAGTGAATAGTATCATAATCATAATAGAATAGTACTGTTACAGAAGAATCCACCGGTCACTACGGAAACCTTGGAAAACACATTCTTTAAAGGCGTGTAAGCAATCGTTATTTCTAGAGTTATAACAGTTGAAATTAACCGTGATAAAGTAAAATCTGAAAATTACAAAACAATCTTTAATAAAAAATAGTGTAGAAACATAGAAACGCATACATAGAAACGTATACATAAACTCTACATAGAAACATAAACACTATCAACCTATTTTTCGTAAACTCATTATGAGCACAATGAATGATACATTGAATGATCACAGATCTTCTGATTTGACCAATATATTGTAACTCAAATAGTGGTGCATATTATTATTATTATCACGATCCTTATTTGAACCATTGATTCAAATTCATGAAAAAGTCACAACTAAAATAGCAAATAATTAACATAAAATGTTTCAGAAACTTCTAAATCGTCAGATTTTGTGCAAATAACAGTTTCGCATATTTTCAAGACACATTTTTGTAGTGTCTTTCTTTATAATTATGACAAGCTTGTTGTAGACTCGTATGTTAGATTGCTACAAAATAATCTGAAATATGGTAAACTTGAAATAGCTTTGAATCATGAAATAAATATATTTAATGACTAAAATAGGACAAATCCGGCTACTACAATACAATCCTGCCACTATGTTTATTAGTTTATTTTCTAAATATTTTTCTAAATATAATTTCAATAGTACACATATAATTTGTTAGATTCACAAGTAAACGTATTATAATCGGCTGCAAAATGTAAGTTCAAAACAAGGAGTGCAACTTAAGAAAATAAAATTAAGTTTTTTTTTAAATAGTATTCAATGTTTCTTGCAATATTAAATAATTGCAACGTTTTGTATATAATTAAATGAAAATTCCAAAATGTTTTAAACACTAAGTGGTTAAGTTTTGGATCTGAAAGTAGTCAGAGTTGGATTTTATAGATGGAATGAATTTATAATACAAGTTTGTAATAAATATTTAAAAATAAATAAACTATGGTTAAGTTTCTAAAGACTTAATTGCTGATACTAAGGAAGAAAAGGATACAATATGAGTAGTCCGAAAGTAAATTTATACATCAGCCAAAAACAATGCTTTTTAAGAGTATTTACTGCCTACAGAATGCGTCATGTCGAATTGGTTATAATTAGTACATATGTAGAAATACAATTTACACAAGATGTACAACAAATAAAGAGTAATATATGATCATACTATTTTGAGTAGTCTGCTAAGTCAAACACGATTATTTGCAAAAGTGAATAAATAATGTCATTACATAACCTTGGTTTGTCGATAAGATTGGCACTAAAAATATAATCACATCAGTGAGATCTTGGATGATTATCGATCTCTGTAGGTAACTAAAAATGGTTCTTTTCAATGATATTATAGTGTATTCTACAGTTATATATTATAATAGTCGTCGAAAGAATAATTTGTATAAGATCAATTGCTACGTAACATTTACACATAACTAATAGTTACTATGATAATAAGGAAATCATACAGTAAAATAATAAGAATATTATCTAAAAGGTTTGTATACTGTCTTTTGCACAGCCTTTTAAAGGGTCTCCAATTGCTCCAAATTTATATTACTAAATAAATTAATAAACACATGTATTAGTTTTTGTTTGTTTACAATTTATCTTTTGTCTTGCATGTTTTTAAAAACAACTAATATATCGTATTAAAATAACTTTAAAAACAAATAAACAGTTACATATTCGAATCTTACAATTCGAATATATACAATACGCTCAATACAGCAATTTACTTCCTTTTAAATTAGATTTAGTACACAAAAAAATCGTGTACCGTTTTGATTTATGCAATATCCGGTATACTCCTAACATTATTTCCATAGTAAACCAATAAAGAACAATCAGAACATTTAGAATATTACATACAAAGCAAATAATTAATGTTTTAGTATCTATTTATATAAATATCGATGAATTACATTATTGTCACTAGTATAACTACGAAGCCAGTTTTCTAAAGATGTTTCCAATTGTATTTATTGTTAAGATAAATTTTACTGTTACAATTATAATTTTTTCTAACTGAACTCCCCGTTGAAAGACCTGCAAAAGCCTAGGTTATACAATACTTGAACCACGATTAACTGTCTCCAAGAGTCTATTAACATCCTCTTCTGTCCCCGTTATCTTGGCCTGTCGGTAGTTTTTCCACAAAGTTGCGGTCACATCAAGCGCTATGAGATCACTGGCAATCTTGGAGACCACGTGGAGCATAAACACTCCATCAGCGCCCAAATTGTTGTTCACAAACCGATTACAATCGCGCTCTTCCGTGCTGCTTATGAGACGCAGCGCCTTGAGATATTGTTTGATGTAGGATGCGCGTCGTACGGGAAGGATTGTGTTGATGGCCCAACTGATGGTGTTGAGGGTGGTGAGGGAGCCGAGAATAATGAACCAGAACCAGAGAAAGACGTAAATCTTTTCAATGAAGTGGTTTATTGGCAGAACACACTGAAGAGTGTAGCTGAAATGGGGGAAGGGAAAGGAGAGTTTCAAGTTAAAATTAAATTACACTGGGATGTATTTATATATATAACTGTAACTCAATAACATATATGAAATTATTCTTATATATATATATATATATATATAGATTTCAAATATTGTAGTTTGAAGCTTTTAAAAATATAATAATGTATAATATATATAAATAGTAGTTGAGTTGTATAATATTTCACAGGTCTGTCTATTACAAGCATGTGAGATTATTTTTATTGATTTTACATGAATAATGATGTTACATTTCACGGCTGTGCATTGTATGTTATTGACAATTAAAATCTTACAGATAGAACAATAACAGTTTTAATATTCTATGCGCAAAAAATTAAAATGTTGCCGAATTAGTTAACAAATAGCCAGAAGGCCCAAATTCGGGTTAACTTTGTTCAAATCCAATTACAAATGCTTATTTTTCATACTGTTACGTTGCTAATAAGTTAGTGGCTTTTAACACATTTTATTAGTATTTTATTGAATATTTATTTAAAAAAAATTTACTGCATATTTATGGGATTATATTAAATTTAATTAGTCAAATGTATTTCACTAAAAATACTTTCAAAATATTTTTAACTAAAACTAATTAATCACAGTAGAAATTATACACTTAATATATTTATTGTTTATAATATTAAATGTGGAACATAGATTAAAAAACTATCGTACCAGATACATTCATAAAATCACAAAAATTAAAGATTTTTTCTTTTCTAAATATCGCTCAATTTTATACCCACATTTTATGTATGCCAAACTGTTCGATAAAAATGTATCCATTAGTAGATAAAGCATTTAAATATTGTGATTGATACAGAAGTAGTCGGTAAAAATTGACGGATTTGGAAGATGCCAGAGGTCACACGAGCTGATAATGAGAATATCAACAAAGCCTTTTGAGTGTTCTCTAAAAAACAATTATCAGATTTTTTCTTAATAATTTTTTTTCTTCTTTCTTTCATTCCAATTCATTGAACTATAGTAATTCTTGTCAACAGCATATTGATAAGTTAAGTGCATATTGTATTTAATATATTAATTCCATTAGTAATATAAATTATATTATACAAAATTATAAAAAATATATATATGAAAATATTAAAGGAATAATCAACATGCATTATTTTTACATTAAGTTTATATCAATGATATGTATTAAATATATATGTAAACATTTAAAGGAAGCAACGCTGACAACAATTTACAATGATACCGTTTATAACATTTGTTTATAACTGTCGGTTAATAAACATAATGAAAAACAAAAATATGTACTTTTTAATATATGTTTATTAAAAATTAACTTATTTCATTATAAGATCCTTGATTTCCCCTTATAAAAATATTATCGTGTTACAGTTCTATAACTCAATATAATTAAAGCACATTAAAAAATTGATTTAATACTATATTCTGATTATTATTATTATTATAATTATTGCGTAACTGATTGGGATTTTTAGAGCTTAATAACAGAAAAAAAATTATATATTATATTTTAAAATATCTACTATGATAAATATCCATAGTATATCAGTTTAATGTCACCAGTGAAAGTTTAAAAGAACGGTTTATATTAATTTATAATCTTTATTCAACCCGATATTTTTATCTTACCTATTCTCACTGTTTAATTCTATTACCAAAAGGAAATAAATAAAAGAGAATTTTTTTTATTTCTTGAAGCTAAAATTTAAAAATAGATTTATTCTCCCAGTTTCTCCTTGTTTGCTGCCTTCGTGGCTTTTACTACTTTCTTCAGCGCTCCCAAGTGAAAAATAATGCTGCAATTTGGTTTATTTGCTGAGGGGATAAAATCAACAAGCAATGCCAGCGTTAGGGAATTGCTTCTATGCGTTGGAGGTATACCTACTGTTACTGAGTGTTTTGAGGGGAAATGAGAGCTTAGGGAGGCGAGTACGACAAAAATAAAACATCCATTGTTTCTTTAAAATTTGTTAATTATTAAATAGTACCGATTTTCTACATAAGAGGAATTTATTTTCTTCTGACTCAGTTATAATGCAATACGCAGGTGGAGGTTTGTAATATATTTAGTTTTTGGGCGTAATTGATGTCATTGCATTCCCACGCTTTAAAGTTAATATAAAGTTATAAATGTTCTCATCATTTTAATATTGAATCAAATTTTAATTGGGATAAAATTGTTGTGGATGTTTGATTGTTTTAATTTAATTTATCCTGTGTACAAAATGTGTACAAAATGTAACAACATATTAGTATTCAAAAATTGTGTTCAGTATTAAAATAGCGAGTAAAATAACAAAAAATAGAATTAAAATAGTCAAATGTTTATAATTTTGATATTTACTTGCTTTTATGTATATTCTATATTTTTAATAATATCAGTTTTTACGTTCAGTTATACATAACTAATTTTTTAATATATTAAAAAAATTCCATCCACAACAAAACCAAAAAAACAGACAACATCGACATGTTATTGGATTTTCAAGAAATTCAACACAAACAAGGATTTTATCTATGAAAAAGTACAATCAAAATAATTATCAAACGTGCATTGAACATTGCAAGCCTACCAAAGTTTCAAAACTTGGTAACAGAATGATCAGTTAACAATTTTGCAAAGAAAAATAATGTTTTAAAAATTTCTACGTGTAAAAATGTATAATTTTACCATTTTGTAAGTGATGCTACTTTGTGTTCTATAGAATGTTACCATGTTGTAAGTGATGCAACTTTGAGTCAGGAACTCTCAATAAACGTCTTTGTCTTTAATTTTTTCACTGATCACTTCATATGTATTTCATAAGGATTAAATCTTGTAATACTAGTGTTCTATATATATATGTTTGGGTTCATTTTCGTACATTAATATGTTTATATTTATAATTATAATTTTACTGTTGCATTTTTATATCTAAACAGTATTTAAAATATTACAAAAATTATTAAAAATAAATTTATGATTAGGAATTAATTTTCCTAGTTTTCTTTCTTATAGAGGGTTTTATAATATTTATAAATGCAATTATAATTATATATTTTAATTTAAAGTTTTTTTGGATAAAAAAGTCAATATATTATTATGTAACAGTAAAAACTACCTTACAGTAGATTAAAACAATTTCACCAATAGATGATGCTAAAACAATAGAGAGTGATAATATTATAATAATATGTGTATATGTATAAATAAATTATAATTTTAGTTTTTATTTGTTAAACAATATCTCATTTACATATTGATTTTACGTTCAACTAAAATCTGAATATTCAATCTTGGAAATAGCAACATTGAATTCTCCGGAAAGCTGTAATGTCTGCTAGGTCAATGATTTTTTAAAATTCTTAGCAAAATTACTACTAACTTATCAAGCTTAAACATTCACAGGAAATCCGCTCTAGAAGGTTTTTTTTAAAGCGTAAAGTTAGTCTGCGTGACACATTTATATTCTATCTATATATATATATATAATATATATACTGAAGGCATAGCTCAAAATATGCACATAGCAATACTACATTGAGTTATCCAATTTAACTAGAACATATATTGTATTTGGATAG
>JAUZND010029647.1:0-23222 GCA_034780555.1 Coelogynopora nodosa
TACAGCTACTTGTACAGCTACTTGTACAGCTACTTGTACATTGTACAGCTACTTGTACAGCTACTTGTACAGCTACTACTTGTACAGCTACTTGTACAGCTACTACTTGTACAGCTACTTGTACAGCTACTTGTACAGCTACTTGTACAGCTACTTGTACATTGTACAGCTACTTGTACAGCTACTTGTACAGCTACTTGTACAGTTACTTGTACAGCTACTTGTGGCAATACAACAGCTACTCTTAGCAGTACATTTTTTAGCAATAAATAGAGGACAGTTAAAATTATTAAACAACCGATAAAAATCATACAGAATATTCTGAATCCTGCGCATTAAAAAACTACACAATAATCTAGCTAATAATCAATAATCTACACATAAGCTAGCAGTTTATGATTAAATTAAACCCCCTTTCATTCAGTATTGATAGACTTCCAAAAACATTTCGTGCTGATCGGGTTAACTTATCACTAATGATTAATTAAGACTAATTCTGGTTAGTCCTACAACACTTTGACATTGTGGCAAGTTCACCTTCAATAAGGCGCTGTCGTGTGAGGTCCACCATCTTCTGACAGTAGTGCACCTGGATCTTCAGTGTCTTGAGCTCCTCAAAGTCAGACTTGTATGACGTCTTCAGCTGACGCAGCCGCGAGATCTCCACGAACTCGGACTCCGTGATGATGATCTCTCCATCCGACGTGTACTGCTGGCCTACAGCAACCAAGAGCAACCAAGAAGGAAGAAGACGATATGTATGGTTGACATGACTCCACTGCATGTGTACTTACTTAATAGTGCAGTATAAGCTATAATTTCCTACTCATTCTATACTTTATACTTTACACAATATCGTCCAGTTAAATCAACAAAGTTTTATCTGCTCACACTGACTCGCACATTGTTATGCCAAACAAAGAAAATTATATTAATGGTCTGATATAGACACAAATTTTTAGAAATGTTAAAATTTTTATCTGTTGTTATTTTATAAATATTGTTAAAATTTTGTATAATTGTTTTCAAAAGTTTATCAGTTGTTGGCAATAGACGCCTAAACCATGTTCTGGATCCAGCTTATTATGGGGAGCACATAACATCCGCCTTCCTAGATCTACCTGTGCTATTTATTTGTAGCAATTATAAAATTAAGAACAAATTCCAATAGAAATAATATGGAACCCTAATAAGTCTTTATTGAAGCTATATAAGAAAATTGTTTAGGAACCCAAAGCTGGATCCATGACATGGCTTAGGCGCTTATTGCCAACAACTTTAGCATAATAAGAGACATAGACTATTAAATAGACTATACCACTATTAAATTCTATGATCAATCACCGAATTAATAATCCCACTTGCTTGAAAACAATAGTTAGGGGGGAGGGGCGGGGGCAAAATATAGCCTAGTACCACTGTCAAAAATCATGAGAGTTCTGGGGCTCCTCCCACTGCCCCACTTAGTTCCAACGACAATGTGGTAGTGTTTCCTGACAAATGGTTGTTTGAGTTGGTCTGGTTGGTATACAGTCAGATTTTATAAATTTTAAATATCGATCAGTGTGGGGCGAAATGCAATTAAATCTAGTAAAACAGGTGAAAATAATTGAACGGTTGTCAAGTAGGAGAGAGGAGTTCGGGAAGAGTGATGCGAAGGGAGGGGGGGGGGGGGGTCCGTATATACCTTGTGCCTCCCGTTCCAGTTTGAGTGACTCGAGAGTGAGCTTAGAGCAGTCGATATCGGTCTTGGTGGCGTTGATCTGACTGGCGAGCCGTGAGTACTCCTGTTTCTTAGTGGAGAGGACCTCTGCAGAGAGTGAGAAAGAGTGAGATAGACAACGTTGACAAACATCACAGAGAGACATTTGTGCCACAATCACGTACAGTATGAGGGCATAACAGTCGATAAACAAGAAATACTAGATACTTTAATTATATTATTTGGGTAAAAACTGATGCAGCGTACCTTTATTTTCGCTGAGAATTCTGAATATTTCGCTTCCCTTCTCGCGTTTGAATTCTTCGAATGCCTCCAGTCGGGTTGGCGGTCTATAAGTGGATTGAAGATTATAACACACTTGTTGGAGAATAATTTGTCGACATAACAGAAATACCGAAAACGACAGTTTTACGTGCACCTACGATGTTAAAATGAATATATGAACACGACATGTTGTACCAATAGTAACTGCAATCTTCGAACTTCTATTTAATTAATTAGAAATAAAATGTATAATTTATTTGCACAAATAATGCAGATTAAAAACAACTTTGTCCAGTTTTATTAGATGCAAACAAAATGAACATTTATGTAAACTATACAAATTTCTAAACATCGAAAACAATTTTTTTTAAACATAGGGGTCACAAAGCAGTTCTAAACCAATACTATATTTAGTTAATTAACCACAAATTTAAAAGTTAGTATTATATGAAAATAAGCCACTATGTTTCAAATTATTGGCAGAGTATAGTTTCAAAATTTAACGTTGGTTGCAGTATAATCTACCACATTTGGATTAATTCGAAAGAGTGCAAGTTCCCCAAGTTAAACCACGCAATTTCTAACGAGCACAAATCGTCGTCAGTAAAACACTTTCTAAGTTTCATGCATGAACTATAACATCTCAAAAACTTTATGAAAACCACACAACAAGCAGTCATTTGAGTGAAATAATACGAGAAGGTTTGTTGCACAAAAAGTCAATCAATCAGAGACAAACAAAATTGCGACTCTCCTAGAAAACTGCATCATTCTTGCTAATGACATATTTCCGCATAGGGCATATCTGCTAAAATTATGAATTTTTAAAAACACAAGTTATAGTTTAGAACTGTTTTGTGATCTTTTCATTTAGAAAATTAGAATTTAATTATTTCAGAACGCATATAAATATGTTTAATTTATTCAATATGTAATCGATGAAGACTAACCAAAATTAGTATTGTATAATACACAATGTACAACATTTCTGTACATTATCAGGTTATACAAAGATTTGTTCAAGAATGGAGTTAAAAAACAAATTTTCATTTAAATAGAAACCATAATTTATAGAATGCTAATTTTAACAAAAAAAGTACTTAACACAACTATATACTATTTTGAAATGTACTAATACATTAATTTGTACATTCTAATCAATTGAATGTTTATAAATTTTAGTTTATTAATTAGTAAAATAATCAAGAAAAAAACCAGAAAGCGATAAATTACAAGTCACAAAGATGTTTAAATTTTTTTTTTAATGTATCAAAAACTATGACAAAAAGTCGTAACATCATATAAAACCACAAAATAAAACTGATATTATTATATACTGACAACTATTTAATGTTTTTTAAACCAACTATTATACAAAATAAATCAAAATTTTGTAAATTCAGTAAAAAATACAGAAATAATCTACTAAAATTACATAAATCTACACAAACTATGTAAGCAAATTAAAAGTAAAAACTAATTTTAAAAATCAAAGGAAATAAATTAATTAAAAAAAATTACAAAGTCCTTTACCACCATATAACAATCCCTTGCAAACGACAAATACAAACTGAAAACTAATCAACAATCTAAAGATTGATCAAATGACTTAAGTTAAGCTGGACTTACGGTGACTTCTCCTCCCGTGCCTCTCCATTGGCCTCTTGATCCCCCTCGCCACCCTCCCCCGGTCCGCGGCTGCCCTGCTGAAGGCCGGGCTGACTGCCCATACTCTGCGCTTTCGTGGGGGATGGGGTGGTGCGCTTGCGCTCTTTGCGCTTCCCCTGCGGAGAGAGAAGAAGAGGAAGAATTGCTGTGACAACTGAACTACATTCTCGCCTGGTATTATATTATATAAATAAATTTGATAATTGTTACAAGTATTATCGTTATATAGTTCATCGGCTCTTTCAGACCCGAATTCCCGGTATTTTCCGTCTGTCTAATTCTCTATTCCAGGTGGTTTTAACCATAATTTTAAAACGCCAAAAATTCGGTATTTATGTAATTATTCACAATGTATACTTCAATTTAATTTTAACAATTTATACGTTCTGATTCTTGGTTCCATACCTTAAAAAATTAGACAAAAACATAAAATACAGGATAAAATATAAAATTGCAATATGTAAAAATAACTGACAAACTGATTAAAAATATTTAGACAACCGATTCATGGCTTTGTTCCAAAATCTTTGGATACCTAGTATTTAATAAAACATACAACAAATACTTGATATCCCTGCATAACTTGGAAGTAAGCAAAACATAGTTAAACTAACAAAATAACGTTTACCTATTTATTTGTAAATCGCTATTTTCACAACTATTATTCACGTATTTATGTATTTGACTAGAATGCGGTATATAAATAAACAAGAAACTTGCCTCAAAAGAATGTCAACTTCGATATCGACATACCTGGATTGATCAAATTTATGTGACTGTTACAGATATTTTCAATAAAATTGTTATAATACTATTATGCTAACTTCACGAAAGCAACAACATGAGAGAACATTGTAAATGGAAAAAATGTCAAGAAATAAATACCTATTTATTGAATATTTACAGAAATATATATTTTAAATAATATATAAGGCACACTTTAACCTGTTTGACATAGTTCAAGTAACAAAGATGACGTTGAATCTTACTCTATGACAGACCAGCATAGTTATATACGCGATATTTCTATAGAAACTCATCTCTTTCAATACTGAACCATCTCGGTCACCGCACAGAAGACCCACTCCACCCACCTGCAGATAGGCTCCCGACTCATCCAGAGACCCTCTGGGCTGGCCCACACCATAGCCATGACCGTCCATCTCCCCCAACGACTCCAGATCGTCATCCTGGGCTGCTGCCGCCGCCGCCGCCGCCCCCTTCTTGCCCCCCGCTGTCTTGTGCGGCCCCCCTGGGCCACTGGTCCCACTCTCCACTGAGGGCAGCTTGCCTTCGGGGAAGCTCGCTTTGATGCGCTCCAGTGCCTCGGTGTCGGCAGTACTGTAGTGGCGGGGATTATTTGAAGCGGTTTAGTGATTTTTTAATTATGATAATTGATGTGTTGCAGTTAAATCAATTGCAAAGTATAAATGCAAAAAGGTAAAAGCCGAGAGGTGCAAAATTTGATTTCAATTTATTAATATTAAAGCACTTCCGGAATGGTATTTTTTCTTCGATAATTATACTATATTGTAGATAAATTCGGTTAAAGTCCGGGAGTGGGTGAAGATTTAACGACTTAATTATAGTCGTTATTAATCAAATGAAACAGAACATTCTGATATAGGTTTATAGAATAAGATGTTAGCCATAGGCTATAAACTTTTAATAAAAAAATTAATTCGTAATGTTTTATTAATCCTAGAAGCATACCAGAAGCTTTTGGAATCGTATGGGAGTCAAATTGACCCACAATAGTTTAACATGTGGATTCTCTAAACATTTAGCACATTAAAATGTAGTTTCTACGGTTATTTGAATATATATATATTGTTTTCTATTCAGATGCTTCGTTAGTTGTCCGTTTATAGCGACAAAGATTAAATAATAATAATGCATTGAAAAGAGAAAATCTGTTTCCAGCCCATTTCTGATCATTAATGAAGTTATAATAGGTGTCATCAAGAATTATAAAAATATGCAGAAGTATGCAAGGATGTTAGTACTCAATAAAAGTTTAAGCCTATTTGATTTTTTCTTTACTTTTGCAGACTATTTCAACCTATTTTTAGGAAAGAAAGTAATATATGTAGTTACAGGGTAATAGAGAGCGTCTACAACGTATTGAAACATCTGTCAACCATGTCGTATTTTGACATGGGTCACATTGATTAAAACACACATAGCATAAACTATTAATAGTGTTCATAATTCAGTCTAGAAAACATTGTCAAAATACATAAATATAAAATGTTTACAATTAAATAAATTGAGATATGTCATTTATAGAGTATGTGCATTATTCGCTGAGATAATTATTTGTGTACTTCCATGAATCATGTCATTGAATTTTACTATTTATTTATCTTGATATCAATATCTATTTCAATTATCTATATATCAATTACAGTTTCTCCTTACCGACAAAATTCTCTGAAGATCTCGAACACACACTGAATTTGACGAACGTTGATTATCTGTAAATAAAAAGCCCGTTTGAATATCATATTCATTATTAATATAAAATAATATATGAGAACTAAATCAATGTATGTCATAGATTGCACATCCTAAATCTACTGAGGTCATCATGTGACGTCATAGAAATCAAGATGTAAGAATAAATATAAAAATTACATTGGGTGTGCAACAAAAGCTTCACTGATCCTGAAAAGATATGCCTTTGTAAAAAGAATCCATCTATAGGGCCCACTGACTTACAGCGTGACAGTCGGGTTTAATTTTTTAATAAGCATTAATACATAAATTAAACATTTCAAACTCGTTCTCCGGAGAATTAAAGAGCTCAAACCATCACTTTTATCACTGCATGTATATAAATATAGTACTGATGTTGGAAATATCTGTCACATTATTACACGTTTATTCCACATCTATCCAAAGTCAAGGTTGTCATTGATCAACACTAAAACAGAAATTCACACTCTTAACTCACATCCAGTTCATCAAGACTGCCCTCGATGTATCTTCGAACCTGCTGACGATATTCGTACTTCTGCTGATCCGAGGGGGTGTCATATCCGATCTGAGTGCGATTGTTCTGAAAGAGAAGAAGGAGAGCAAACTATCTGTTAGAAAAAAAATCAACAAAATATTGATTGCCACGCCAAAGGATAACAATGCCACAAAATCTAACACCCCGTAAAGTTCGATTCTTACCACTTTTTTAGGTAAAGAAAAAGAGTAGAATCATATATGTATATAGTCTGTAAGACTGTATGATACATAAATACGAAATCTTTACAAACAAGTGATTGTTTATTGAATTATTGAATAACGTTACACGCCAATGAAAGATTACGTTGTATTATAAATAATAAAAACCTTTTTGTTATTTAAAAAAAAATTAATTACTCTAAATAAATATTTTGTGATAACCGGACAATTTCCCGAAAAGTAAAATGTAAATAAGACAAATTAGATACTACATTTGATTTATTTGGCGGTATGTTTAATATGTTGATTCTAAAAAGCACACCCATAAGGAAGGCTATAATAGAAGGAAGATTGTCAACTAATGCTTATAAGAATATGGGGAGGATTGCGGGAGAAGCATTGTGTTATCTGCCCTAAGATAAGTAAGTACACTATGGCTCATCTATTATGTCAACGTCCATGTAAATGGCTAAAGTTGCTTGTCCATAAAATTGGTGGAAAGCAATTAGTAATGTTCCAACCTATATTAATAAAGATACGGGGTTGCGTGAATACATGCGAACATATTTTCCAATAAACACATCAGTGCCTAAATTTAAAGTTATAATTTGGGACTTTGTAAACATTATTCATCGGCCCACTTCTTGGAGAGGTGATGACTCATGTGACAAAAGTACTCTTACCATACTACTTACAAACTTTTACAAATTTCCTAGAATTGTGATTTCAATCAATTTATAACAATATGTATTTGATATGCAAATGTTAAAAACACATTCTATGAAAGCCCAGCTAACAACTCCAGAGTAGAAAGAAATTATATATCAGGACAATGTAAGACAATAACGCAGTTTTACACGTCACAGAGCTATAACGTATTAATATAATAGTGTGTGTTGTATTTAGAATAAATATTTCATTTTCAAAGGAACGCGCTATTGATTGAAAATTGTGCAAAATTTATTAATCTAGTCTTATATGACTGACATTATGCTGAAATTACAATTAAATAAATATAGTATGTAATAAAAAACACATACATATACTTAATAAATTTTACTAAATTATTTGTTGTCTACTTTTTATATATAAAACGCAAGAAACTTAATTAATTTTATCATTTAAATTTTTAAAAATAAGTTTCATATATAATTTCATCAATAAAAACACATATTCTGTTACTTCATTCGGAAAAAATCAAGGAATTTAATGAACACATATTCAGCAAAGAATATTTGATTTCGTGGAATGAAGACAGCAAAACTAATAAATATATGTAACTGTGGAAAACTTTTAAATTTATATATTGAAAAGTAATTATATGTATATTTATATTCGGTAAAACTGCATTAAAGCTGACAAAAGCATGATTCTTGGAAGTACTAATATATCAGGATGTGTCAACTAATTATTTAAATTCATTTATTTGTCACCATAAGCTTCAATATGATATACCAAATGAATTGGATTGAGTTGAAAATACCTTTTTAGCGCTTGAACGCTCCTAAACACAAGAAGAATTAGGAAATACAAAATCAGTTCATGAAATGACAAAAACATACTTTATTTATTAATTACACGCCGCTACAATGAGCGACAAAATTTATCCAATTTTAACTTGAGGATGGCTATCAAATTATTAAGATACTGAAATATATAGGATGTAAATATGATCAAATTGAAGTCATTGAAAGATAACTGATGGTGCTTTAAATTTAATAAATATAATAAAAAATTTGTTTTATCTTTATAAATACATATATATAAGCGAACTATAATAATCATTTTACAAATAAACAAATATCATGTAAATATTTTTAAAATATGCTATTATACTCTCAAAATTGTCAATTATAAATATTTACCAAAATCTTTATTCTCAATTTTGTAATTGTTGAAACTTAATCAAGTAGCAATTAAGCATTTTTTATTAATAGGATTTGTTTTTATTCTTACATTGATGGAAATTTTTTATTTAAAAGTGTAAAGAAACAAAATATAATGTCATTGAAGGCAAATCAAATAATATAAAATTAATATATTGGATAGATGTTCATCTGAAAATCTCAACAGTAGCGTAAAGTATATACAATGCTATGTAACATACTGTGATGATTAGTGTGGATAAATAGAAAGTGGCGTTCTTCTTTTAAATTAATAATAACAACAAATCAAAAGGAAAATGCATGTTTAGAAATTCTATGTGACGCACATATTTCAATTGATAAAAAAATGTTTACATTGGTTTGTTTATAGTTTATAATATTAACCTTTGGGTGTTTAAACTTACAAAAATGAATTTCATACCCCACCTTGTTTGTTTACATTAAAACAAAAGTAACAAAAAATATTTATGAAACAATAACACAAATATTTATGAAAAAATAACACAAATATTTATGAAAAAATAACACAAATATTTTTAGAAAATTAATAAAAATTATAACAATTGGAATCTATCAAAATTATTTTGTACAAAAACACATTTTCCATTTTAGTTTGTGAGAAAGATGCATCGCATCAACAGTTCGAAACATGCCCTTTTCTTTGATTTTATTATTATATTTAGTGTTAATAATAGTCCATAGGCGGCTGGAGCTCTATACTCGTATATCATAGATATTTAATTACAATGTAGTTTAAATAGATAGGCCATCTATAATTATCATGCATATAATTAGTGTGATTCAGTTCAATTCAGTTGCAAATCGACAAATAAATATTTACTAGAACAAGATCATTCACATATAATATTATTATTTTGAAAAACAAACAATAATCATTTAGTAAACATTTAAGCTTATACAATAGTGTATTTTATAAATTTGTTAAAATCTTTTAATGCGTATTTAATTCAAAATTTCTGTAATTTCAATTTAGTTAATATACAACTAAACACTAATTTTTAATAATAAATAAACAAAATGTATACATGTATGTTATGTAAATGCAGATATATATTATAGTGTATCTATGATATGAAATAATTATTATATTAATTAATGTTACACAGTAAAACGTTTACATGAAAATGATCCGTTGGAAGTAGACACTTGTTTCTATCGATTCTGCCCTACATTAACGACTCGTTTGACCAACACTGATGAAGGACCGATGACTCATCATTGTAAACTGTAGTTAAACATCCATTCTACATATACACACCTACTATAGAGAAGCGTGTAAGTAAGTGAGTCTGACTAAGACATGGGGCACTGGTAGACTAATAGTTCAATCTTCCGTCAGTTCGCTCATTTTTGCATAAGTAACTATGGCAACAGTACCTTCTCTCTTCGGGTGCTTGTCGGGCGCTCGGCTATGTCGTGCTCTTCATTCTTTCAATGCAAAAGATCATGTGTAGTTCAGAAGTGTTCCATTGACTGTCTTAATTATTAAGGTAGCTATGATGGTACGGTGATATACTATCATACACTTTTTCACATTACTTTTGAGAGCGTTCTAGATATATGTATATACATTAATATTTTTCAAATAATTATAATTATTTATGACAGTATACTATCGATATTAATATAATGTAAAATGTGCCTACCCTAACTTCAAGCTTTGATAAATAAAAGTTTCAATGATATTGAATTATAACTTCAATATTTTCATTTATATGAATTAAACTTTAGGATTTTATTTTCCTTATCCTGAATCATACATTCAATGTAAACCAAAAAATGCACGCGTGTAATTACTTGTTACGAATGTATGTTAAGCCATAACAACAATTACACTAATATATGAATAATAATAAATTAAACAATATAAATCAAATGATTAAATCAACATAAATCAACAACAAATACACAAATACAATGGAGACTCTTTAAAACATTACAACAATATAAGACAGTGTGAGGGTAAAGAAAGCAGAACCATTTTCTAGGTTTTCGCAAGAATATATGCTTCTCAAAATATTAAAATATTAAATTTAAAACATTTAGATCATTACAACTTTAAAAAAAATCTAAAATCAATATGCTTATTTGTTTTATTATAAAAGAGATGTTTTCGCCAAAACAGCGCATTTTACCGAAAGAGTGAGTATCATCTCAAAGTCAATGAAATAATAATATATTATTGACCAACTAACCAAAGTGTCGTGCATAGCCAGCTCCCGTTTAAGTGCATCAATCTCCTTCTTCAGACTGAGAACCAACACCTAAAGAGAGAGAGAGGCTTACATACATCACATGTAGTTCAAATCTTTGTTGCGTTAATTTAAAGTACAAAAATATACCCTTTTATTAGTAATATTTCTTACAAGCAGTTTAATAGTTGAGGAAAATGTTACAACATTTCTCTAACTGTTACAAAACTCAGCTGTCTAGATAATTTATTTAAATATCTTTTGATAAAGTCCATTGTGCAAGCAAAATATTAAAAGAAATAAATATATTCTTCTTACAAAATGACTTTATATTATTATTTTTTAACTTTCGATCATTTTTATCATCCAACTTATATGAACCCTGCTATACGTCTGTCTGAAGTTTTCAATGAAACACTGAAATATTTCAAACTGTATGATTAATAAATAGTAAAAATTCACAATTACATACATTTATTAACCTTCTAATTTATACCTCAAAAATAAGTTCAACATTTCAATGTCAACAATTATTACCTATAATCATGACGGGAGGAAAAGACAAGTGTGGTTATGAGAAGAAATTATTATATAAAAAGTTGTAGAAAAACTAAATACAGATAAAAAAATGAAGTCACACTGTGTGACTTCCAAACGTAGACCATTATACATTATAATTTTTTATGATATGATTGTGTAGTTATTGAAGCGTTTATAGCTTGTTCCTCATTATTTGCATATCTGCATAACTGGAACTATACAATATATAGTTCAGATGAAGCTCAAGGTAACACTATCAGTATTAATAGCAATGTCAAATGAACGAAGACAAGTAGTGGCTCACCGATGGATCAAATAGTTTGTTCTCAATTGGTTCACTAGCCACACGCATCATTCGGCTTCCGAAGCGAAGAGTCGAGATCTGGAAATTATGGAGATTTGGAGTCGATACATTTGCTTAATATAAATGGACCACTCAGTTATATATGTATGTAACATAATTAAAAATTAATTCTATCCGACAGAAAAGTTCACAAACTAACGCAATTTAAAAATGTTCTATTTAGATCTGTAGGCCTATTAGAAATTGTATTGAATTTTAAGCACAGATTTACCTTACAAAGCTAGGCTAGGTAACGTACGAAATTTGGGAGCTATTTATTAAAAGTAAATTAGCAGGATTTCTAATTTCATAATCATTAGGGTTATGTGAATTAGGAATGTGAAATTAAAATAAAACCAAAATAGGAAAAGTAACCCTAAACAAATAATGATTATAATTGAAGTCGTTGTGGATTTCTATCAGACGAAGGAGGTCCAGGTCTTTTTTCAGAACCTGTATAACATTAACATTTTCGTCAGCTTTCATTCCTGTTTTCTAAATGTTTATACTAAACTACATTTATGCTATCAGGGCAAAGTGCATCTATTTAATAGGGGCCATTACTCTAAATATCTACGAAGAACTATGCACCTCAACAGTACTACTCAGCCAGGGCCACGTTCTGATTGGCTGCCCGACAAGCCAATGCGAGAAAAGCTAGCAACGCAATTAACAAACAAATGTTTAACTCACCGTCTCCTCAATCTGCTCCGCCTCGCCCCACACGTTGCAGATGAGAAGAGTGCGACAATTGCCCCCGATGGCGTCCTTCAGATAGTGCGTCAACTTGCTCTGCCGATAGGGAATGTGATCCCGAGTCTTGTCAGCAAGCGCCTTCGCCGTTTGCTCCAGGAAGGAGAGCGACTTATTGATGTAGGAGGCCTCCAATTGAATCTTTCCTGCCGACTGTATATAGATTATCGAAACTGCTATCTCATTGGATACATAATAATACCTTTATAACAAGCCCATACATTTTTGAAATCTATGAATATGCCTGCCTAGTGTCGATATAAAATTAAAACATGTATGAATGATTGATGCTGTTGCCGAATTCAGCTACGGAATCATCCCTGTTATATATGAGGCATTTCTTGCTTATAGTTAATCGATATTAAACGGTCGATTCTGCTATTTGGGTTGCTGCATAATATGAGCATTATTCAATATGTATTATACACAATGCAGTACTTAACAATGAAATCTCAGCAATCGAGGTTTATTTCTCTCTAAAAATCAACATCTAACTTTTGGTTGATTAGGAATCGTATTTTTATAAATATTTAAATATACATACTTCAAATAAATTAAGATTTATTAAAAACAATTAAATTAATGCGTATTTTTTTTAATTAATAAATTTTTTTAATTAATTGTTTAAATTGATTTCCACTATGGCGGTTTAAAATGACAAACAAAGACAATGCAAGACAATGAAAAATAATTATACTTTAGCAATATCTGAATAAATTTAATGTTTTACTATGACAAAAAACCTAATTAAGGAAAACTTAAATGATTGCGAGAGAAATAAATAATTAAACTTTTCGCAACAAATAAAAATATAAATTCGCGCTTAAAGAAAATACATGTTTGACATATTTAACGAGAACTATGTCATAATTTATAGTCTGCAAAAAAAATTTAAATGAATAAATATGAAAAATAAAGTAAATACGTTTTATAATGCGAATTATATAAATACAAAAAGTATTAATTTCTAGTTAGCTTTAAATGTCAGCGTAGAAAATACTACTATTACTGTCGACTCTACTGCCAACAAGGAATAGTAGTATAGGTATATTTTCCTGGAAATATTAATTTGCACAATAACTGACTAACCTGTGTCTTTTGCAACCTCTCCGACCCTGCCAGGTCGACATAGTTGATCTTGGCCATCGTGTATTTGGCGTTGGACAATAGGCGCGAGCGAGTTTCGATGTAGATCGTGAAGATACAGTGCGATCGAGAGGATCGTCCGTTGAGCGAGTGGGCTGCTGTTGATCGATTCGTTTCACCCTGCGAGATAAGAGAGGTACCAACATTGATTATATTTAGTAACAGAATTTTAGATATAGAGGTTGCACATATTAAAATTAATTTTAACACGCCGCTGATGTGGCCACACTCCACATAAATCTCCAATATTTCAAAACATATAAAACTACAGCCTATTGTAAAGGGGTATAAAATTGATTACAAATTTGGCGTGATTTATATTAAAAACTACATCCCTAACACGGATTAAAAATATATACTGTATATAGCGCCCATACAAAACCGAAGTAGCAAGCAAGTCCATCCCACCTCAAAGAGCAGGTTGAGCGCCTCCTCCTCAGACTGAGCCAGATGGCAGGTGAGCCCCTTCACATAGACACCCTTGTCATCCTCGGACACCATCAGAGCACAGCCCGTGGGGTCGGTGGAGTTAGGGTTGCTGTTGATCACTTCCCCTCCCGCCGTGTTGGAGAGTAGGTCAAAGATCTGTTCATTGTAGATCTCCAGGTAGGAGATACTAGCGGGTGGAGGGATAAGATGAAATGGACCCAAAGTATTTTAACTCTTAATTATCCAACTCAGAATCTATTAAGGCTACTGTTCTGTAATTTTCTATATCTGTTTATAAAAATGCCGGTAACTGACGTGGTGGTTGAATTTGCATGAGTTAAAATGACCTTGTATAAACATATAAAATGTGTATTGAAAGGTATTTGATCTATTAGACTAAAACTAATTGATTACTTACATACTTCATGCTTAATTTGTTTTTAGCGCTTACCATTAAATATGAGGACGTTGCTAATAATGACCAAATAAGAGTTTTAATACTTTGAGTTGCTTTTAAATTATATGTTGGAATTAGTTTTTATACAATCAAATTTTTGTAAAAGCTGAATTTTTCAGAAACACTGGACAAACGGCGTTATTTAATCTATTTTACAATATTAAAGTCTGAAAACAAATATATTGTACTATTAACTTACCGAATAGTGACGGCCAGCGAGGCGTCGTCCCGGATGGTTTGGTAGAGATGGGAAAGGGAGCGCGGCACGAGGCCCCGATTGTGGAAGCTCTCAGTGGACCCGGTCATGGTGAAGGTCTTGCCGCTTCCCGTCTGGCCGTAGCACATTATGGTGCCTATATAGAGAGAAGTGGATACATAACAATGATAGTGTACTGTTTGTGATGACAGAGAGGGAGATACACATTATGGTGTCCGTGTGAAGAGAGAAGAACACAGACATGATGGTGTCTGTGTGGAGAGAGATAGAGTGAGCCACACATGATGGTGTCTGTGTGGAGAGAGAGTGAGACACACATGATGGTGTCTGTATGGAGAGAGAGTGAGCCACACATGATAGTGTCTGTGTGGAGAGAGAGTGAGACACACATGATGTTGTCTGTGTGGAGAGAGAGTGAGACACACATGATAACGGCTGTGTGGAGGGAGAGTGAGACACACATGATGGTGTCTGTATGGAGAGAGAGCGAGACACACACATGATGGTGTCTGTGTGGAGAGAGAGACACACACATGATGGTGTCTGTATGCAGAGGGAGTGAGACACACACATGATAACGTCTGTGTGGAGAGAGAGTGAGACACACACAGAAGGGAAACAGGAGAGTAGAGATGGATCACTCTTTTACAACTACGTTGTTTTGGTGAAAACACATTTTAACAAATAATATATGCTGATAAGGAAGGTTTAATCAATTACTAAAATGTGTTGTTTTGAAGTAAAAATGCAAAAATAAAGAATATAGACCGGCATACAAAGGATCACTATTTTTATTTATCAAAAATTATTGAAAAACGTCCATTTTACACCAGTTTTCACAAGAAAAGTTGTCTAAATGTCTAATCCCATAAAAATATGTTTAAATATGTAATATCAAAGATTTCACTGTTTTCATTTCATAGGATGTGTGTATTCATCTCATTATACAATGTATTTATTTACAAGTATAAATACTTATTTAGATTATTATTTTTAGTAAATATTTAGTACCTTAATTCGTTATTAAGATTTAGATATTTTCATTTAATTTTTAGTAATAGAACAATTTTATTCCAAAGTTTCATAAAAATATTTAAATAGCCATATTTCGATAATCAATTACCATTTTAATTATAGTCGAGTACTTAAAATGAAACTACAAGATTATTCAATATCACAAGACTTACCATTCTCATTTTTAATTTAACATTATAAAGTGTGCTGTACTTTCGATTATAAAATATTTTCCTGTGACCTGTCAATAATTTTTGAATAAGTAAAGCATTGTCGGTTCATTTTCACCAAAAAACAACGCACCTTCTTACACATACACGCTCGGCTAAAATAAGACAGTTAAACAGTTGAAAAAACATTTTTAAAAGGGGGCCTATTTATCGAGTTGAAATAGAATAAAATTGGATAATATGATGCTGGAGGGTCATAGGGACACCACCTTCTAAATATTGGTAGGGCTATGTCCCTCTGCCGCTATCCTCTACAAATATGTTAGGGATGGTGTACAATAATAATCAGAATTAAATATTAAAACGAGTTACATGCAACGGTGGTGGGAAAATATATTGTAGGAAGGATTTTCATTATTAATTATATTATTTTCAATAATTCTGTAGTGTCATTTTGCACACTTGAATATAATTAAAATGGTAATTGATTATCGAAAAATGGAAATATTACTTTTTTATTACTAATTATGAAAATATCTAAATATTAATAACGAATTAATGTACTAAATACTTACTAAATAATAATAATCTAAAATAAGTATTTAGACTTGTATTTTTTTTAAATAAGTGATTTGAAGAAAACTATGGAAAGATTTTAAGACTCATTAAGTGAACTGCCGTAATCCATTCCTGGAAATATGACTGTCGCATGTCTCGACTCTGGAGTGATTCTAATTTCTTATTTTGTGGGAGTTAGACAGTGGTATAATCAAATCATATTTAGATAAGCAACTAACAAAAATTAAGTTCATAAAATATATCAACCAATTTGGTACTATCGAAGAACATACACAAACAGTTAATTGCCATGTCATATGGGAATTGTTAATTGTTTAATGGATACAAAGAGTAACGCAATGCAATTAATTTAGGATTCAGATGCAGTTTAATTTAATGTTTAATTGTGTTATTATATTAAAACAATACTAATTCGAATAATACACATTTTGAACAGAAAAATTCATAGTTTTTATAAAACATTATATAGTAATATTACGAAATTCAACATGTTTTGCATGCTAAATACTTTAAACAGAAGCCTTTTAAATAACATACTTTATTTGTTTTATATTAAGTCGTCCGTCTTTTAGTAGATTGTCCCTTCAATAATAACATTTTACGATATATTCAGTTTTAACCATAGCATCACTTTTTTACGATTATATTACCATCCTAAAATTATATCCCATTCTTATTGTTCTATTACATTCAAATTATAATATTCCATGATTACCATCATTTCACATTATACTCAATTCCCACCAATTTATTCCATTCCTACAGTACTAATATAACCCATTCCCAGACAACATATCCCATTTCAACTGTTATATCCCATTCACAGCAATGTATCCGATTTTTATAAATACAACCCCCATTATAACTCCTCCTACCATTATATCCCGTAAGACCGTCATCGATAAGTTCAGCAGCCACCGTCTGGTAGACCTTATCCTGAGTGGCCTGATGGAAAATGCCGTCCGTCCTGAAGGACCAATCGTGAACCTGATTGTTGACAACTCCCTTCTTGCTGTCCTTTGGTAGGTGAATTGACACAGTCTGTCGAGTGGCACAGACACAAAACAATTGAAAGAAGTGGTTGCGTCAAATGAATACATTCAAATGTAAACGTTAAATTTATCCTGTACACTAGTATGTGTATATTTTCTTTATAATCTAATTATATTTTATATATACAACATTATTTTTATAACCAGATGTATGTAGAATTACAGGATACTTCCATATAAAAATATACAGCTGTTACTCGCTACTATTATGACAACATAGAATATTGTAAATTACGGAACTACTTTTAATAATCACTGTACATATTCAAAAACATGATCTAAACTATTTTGTCGTCCTATAACATAGAAAATATTCTCAATATAAAACATGTTCTGATGAAAATGGATACCCTTAGAAAGTAGTTAACATTTTTAATTCAGTCTGTTTGTTGTGTATACTTTTCATTAAATAGGAAAAGTAAAGTTTAATTATTGTCACATTTCTAAAAATGTAATGTGACTTGCAACGTAAGCCTCTTTAACAATATATAAAATTTAACCTAATCTTTAATAACTAAATGCTTCAATAGCATTGAAGTAATTATTATAGAAATTAAATTATGAATCCCATAAAAATTACCTTGTTATCTTCACCAATTTGAATGACTTTTTCTGGAAATTTTTGAGAAGGACGAACCCTCAGCCACATCTGAACACGACTTGCCTTCATACTTCTGTAATTTAATATATTAAATTGACATCGAAATAGGTTTTTTCCTTTTAATCGATAATATCATAGTTAACAAATGAATAAAATTTCATAAACAAACAGTTAATTGGAAATAAATTACTACATAATTTTCAATGTAAACTTGGGTTTCCTTCCTGTACATATTGCCAATAGTAAATTAATTATTTGGATCCATAATATTACTTTTTTGAATTTATCACATTCTCGTTCTTTGTATACCGCTTGTGAAAAGTTACCCATTTTTTAATGAATTGGTTCTAGAAATTTTCATTATACCCATGATTATGAACCTTTGTTAGGTTTAAGGTTCGAGTGTTCTTAATAAACTTTTTCTGCTAAAAGTGGTTTGATTTATTTTAGTAGCAACAATTTAGTATTTTTAGTATGATTAACAGTAGACATATACTAGGTGACGCAAAATATAACCTAAACCATATAATGATAGAAAATGTTTCTAATAACAGAAAAAGTATTCTAACTATAAATAATATTTTCAAATTGTGGTACAGTTTGTCAGCGGCAGCTGTCACGACATTGATTCCAAAAATATTGTTCAAAGTTTGTAAAAAAAATCATTTATCCAAGCTTGTCACATAGTGCACCTCAAAGACAATAGTCACATTCTGAAAGATTTGGAGTGATACCTGTAAGATATTGAACCTGTAAAACTAATCCATTGCTCTGGTAAATGATATTAAAGTAATATGGATTAGATTAGGCAATTTCTATGTTTGTTGCTATATCTTATTCGGATTTGTCAAACATAAACAAAAATGTCATTGTTAATCACTTCACAGTAGCGCTGGTAATTATTTGTTACAAAACTGATTTCAGAGATTCTTCTTTTATTATTATATATTATTAATGTTGTTGTGCATCACCCCATATATATACAAAGTTATTTTAAATTACATTTTATTAAATCCACGAATATATTTAAATCAAATAGAACATTAAAAATTTGTATTAATATAAAACTGCTCTCCATGTTTACTAGATTAATACAATATATGTATAGCAAAAAGGTAAAAGCATCCTGCCATTAAATATCAGAAAATATAATGATAATACTATTGATTATAGAAGTATTTTAAAATATATACAATTACATATATATATATTTAATTATTAAAATTATTATTACTGTATGTCTTAAACACAAAATATAATAGCAATAATGAAAATTGTTTTAAAAAAATACTAGCAAAAATATATCACTGTGCATATTTATTAATAATATATTAAACTGATACTGTCAATATTTTTTTAATAAAGATAATCATAACTTATTAAAAACCATAATAAAAACCTTAATACCATATTGAATGGTGTATAGTAAACATCACATTACTGAATATATACTGGGTATTACGTAGACTATGAAGTTTAATATATCTGAGTAAATATTATTGTAAATTGCTATATGGCATTATGGAATATAGTATAATTTCATTTGTTATCCATATACTTACATAAAATAATATTATCAGTTTAAGTAAAAAAAATCACATTCATATTATGTATAACCATAATTTTGTAATAAACAAAGTAATTTATATAAAGGTCATTATTATTGACTGTGAATTCATTGTTAATGAAGAAAATAGTTATAAACTGTAAATATATTAATATTGAAGGTTGTGCATGGGTTCTGGGATATGTATTTAGTCATGATCAAAGGAAGATGGTGAATATGTAACAGAAATATATTGAACACAATTATTAACTTAATATTAAATATCAATTTCCTTTAATGACTATAAATGCATGTTCATTTTGATTTATGCAGTATATGAGAGATCTATAAATAGGTGTTTGATATATATTATAAAACTATTTATATATAAATAATATTTTAAAATAATAACAAAACAAATTTGTTTTTATTAAACAATTTGATTAATTTTTCCTATGTTGATAAAATAATATATATAATAAATTCAGTTTTCAGAAAATGTAATATTTTAGTCTTACTTTATATATCATTTCTTTAAATAAAAACAATAGTTAAAATGATTACGGGAATTGTTCTTTGTTTAAGATCATTTTGAAATGGTATATGTATTAATGTGAACATTTATTATTATTATCACATGCATCAATATATAAATTGATATTTATTATATTACATTATTAATAAAATTGCATTAAAAATATATTTTTAAGTAATTAATAAATAGGGATATATAAATATAAATTTTAATATGTGATATACAATGTATATATTTATAGTGAAAAATTATTACATAAATATATAATACGAAGATAAAAATAAAATATATTAACTGTATTTAAATTTAAATTTTTTTCCTACAGATTTAGTAAGTTTTTTGACAAAGAATTTATATTAAATTTTATGATTATAACTTTTTAAATAATATTAAATTAATAATTCTGAGTAATGTGCACATTTTTTATATATGATATACTTTAAACTTATAAAAATTAATTTTTTAATATTGTGTATTATTTTTATTTAAAATGGTATATTACAAATATAATTATATCTAATTTTAATAATTTAAAACTTTAAGGAAGGATATAATCACATAAATGTTTGGTCTGTCTGTCAGATTAAACTGAATAGTATACTCTGACTGCATCATAGCATACAGACTGTTCATTCACTGGCAACTAGTTGCTATAAATAATAAACATAGCCATTAGAGTAGTTTATATAATAGTGATAATTATGTTGATAAAATTAAATAAATATATATAGATATAGTATACTAAATCATTTATTTATTAAAGAACTTTACAGTATTTAATAAAAAAAATTGTGAATTTTAAATATATAATATTAATCAGAAATTACATTTAACAAAATATTTTTAGTAGTAAAACTAAAATTATAGATGTATTAATTTTTAATCAACTGTATATAATGCCATGTTTAACATAACTTTTCAAAGGTACATCTATCAGGCATGAGAGTGGGGCCTAAAGAAATATGTAAATATTTTTTATCCTCCAACATCCAAGCTTCATACAAGGGTCCTAGGGGTTATTTACTGAAAAAATATTAATATTTCCCCAAATGCAAATATTCCAAATAATTGTGATTAACATATTAACATAACAAAATTTACATATTTTACCCTAGAAAAAAATATATACACTAACCACCTTATATAAATATATGTAGTAAAATAAAGTGATCTCCTAAATTTAAAAAAATAAATTGTAACTATCTAATCCTGACAACATTAAATGTTAATATACTGATAATACATTTATAAGTATTAATTATATTGTATCTTAAAAATATCAAAAACAAATAATACAGCATGAAACAAGAGAGTAATAATTTACATTTATAAAACAAATTAAAAAGAAACAGAAATTATACAGTATATAATTCTAAAATGTTAACAGTATTTAATAATAATTATGGTAGGTGTTATTAATGAAAATGTATAGGTTTTTTCCATATTTTAATAAATTTTAAAAAATTTATTAAAAAAATTATTTAAAAAAATAAGAGAGATTCCATAAAACATAATATGTTTAGTTAGATATAACTTATATATATGAAGAATATATAATTATAATATAAGTTTTTGTGTCTATTCAATTAGTGCTGGTAAAATAGTCAAACTGACTATTTAACTGGCTTATTTTTCCAGAAATTCTTAAGGCCTGCTTCATTATTATTAATATTTGCTCAAAATGATATTTGTAAACACTAATAAAAATATTTATAATATATATTACTAATAATGAAAAACAAGTAACTGGAAAAAAGCCAGTAGAATAGTCTATTAAACCATTTTACCAGTACTGGTTGAATAGTCACTGGTACTTCAACAAGTTTTATACAATATATATATATATATATCATTTAACAATACATTATTTTAATATTATTAAAGTATATGTAATGATTGTCAGTATGTTGTGAGAATCTCGGCAAATAATTAATTTGTTTAGGTTGTGAGAATCATTCTTAACACTTAAACAAATATGTTATTTGCCGAGAATCATTCTTAGAAGTTAAATAAAAATGTTATGTGCCGAGAATCTATATAATCATTTATCTTAGTAAATGTATGATTTTACCTATAAGATTCATATTTAGATATTATGTTCTGAAAATTCAGCAAATTAATAGGCATGAATTCAGTAAACAGTAATAAGGTACTGAGAATTCAAGTAATAAGCATAGTAACTGAGAATTCAAGTTATAAGCATAGATACTAAGAATTCAATTAATAATCATAGATACCAAGAATTTCAATTAATAAGCATAGATATCGAAAATTTCAATTAATATGCATAGGTACTGAGAACTTAAATAATATGCACAGGTACCGAGAATTCAATTGATAAGCTGAGATACTGAGAATTTAATTGATAAGAATAGATACCAAAAATTTTAATTAATATGTATACTGTATAGCTATAGGTACCGATAATTGAATTGATAAGCTGGGATACTGAGTATTCAACTAATAAGCATATATACAGAGAATTTAATTAATATGAATAGGTATCAAGAATTCAATTAATAATAATTAATTTGATAACTTAGGCTTTGGTATCACAGCAACAGACAAAAACAATGTTAATGGAATTGCAATCATATATTTATAATGAAATATATAGTCTACCATTGAGGATAAAATTCTTGGCATTTAAAAAACTTTGTTTTCTAATTCTAATTTCTAAATAATATTCTCGCAAAATAGAGAATTTGTTTAAATGCCAACAATCTTGCAATTTATAAATTTGACCTTATAAATTACAATATAATAATATTATATTTAATATTTATATTAATACAGGGCTGGAAATAAATAACCGTTACAAGAATTTTTTGTCAGTATTTTTTGCAATAATTTTATTATTATGGAAAGTATCCGATACAAGTATGTTTCACTCAGGTATTTCATCAATC
>JAUZND010029658.1:0-23221 GCA_034780555.1 Coelogynopora nodosa
CAAACATTTCTAAGTTACTTTATTCTATATTGTCCCTCCATCCTGTCTTTTTCTGTTCGTTGCTCACCCCTCTTTTTAAAAAAAATTTGTGTTATTATTCTCTTTATGTAAATTATCACCGATATGTTTCTGATTCTAATAAAGTTATTATTATTATTATTAATATGAGTGTAACAATACTTGTATTGAAATGACTGAAACTATGCTAATAAAAAATAGGTAATATAAAAGTCTGCAGTTTGAATTTTCGAAGCAAAAATCAGGGTGTTAATCGGGGATGGCAAATATGCACACATAATTTTTAATCTACTGTATTTTAAAAATCCACTGATTCTAAAACATTTTCTATTTATAATTTATTTATATTCATAAATAAATTCATATTCCAGCAAGTGTAATTGTCCACTCCTAATTGTATACTTTGTAACTATAAAATTAAATATAATCTTAAAACATAATTAAAATTTGGGTAAGATTTTTAGCGAAAGCTATAAGTCGTGACTATAGGTAGATACTCTTTGTGACCATGACACATTAATTTGATTTGTATTATTTGCCTTTCTCTCTTTTGAAGGAACAGTTTCTCGTCCCCGATCCACATATCACCGATATTAATGGAGCCTCTTTTGCTGGATTTTATTATATTTGCTTCCAAAAGTCAAATAAGGAAATACTGGGTTATTATTATCACGAAAAATCAGAAAGGTATGTTTTCATATTGAATTTATATATTTTAGTAGTTTACTACTTTTTACTAGAAAAGTAATATGTTTAATGTAATTGTTATCAATGCTTATTTACTTTGGTGTTGTTACTAGGTTTTATTGTTTTTTAGGTGTAATCTTATACCATATTTTTATTACTACATTATTATGAACGAATGTGTGAAAAAATATTTTTATTGAACTTTTTAGTAATTATATTTACTGATCATACAGCTAGTATCATGCGTATTCAATGTTTAATTTCTAATTTTAATTATTCAGTTTAAAAGTTTTGAGAATACAAAGACTGCAAATTCCACTAGCTTGTGATCAATAGATACTAATATATAGTAAATAAAATAACATTTTATTAATTGGATTTTTAATAGCTATATAAGTGATTTGAACATAATTTACATTAGAATGGATTATTATTTTTTAAATGGTGTAGCCATATAGTCAAAATAATTTTACAATTGACTGGGAATAAATTTGTGTTATTTTTGTAGTATTTCTTCTAGATGGTATTTGTAAACTAATCACTGGATTTTCATTGTAAGTCTAGTGTGAAAAGCTACATTTGGTACATTTAAAAGTAGAATGTATTTGAATATAAATTTTGCTAACAAAGGTTAATGGCTGTCTAATACTTAATAAAATCAATAATTAAAATTAATGATTTAGTTGCGTCTTGAAAATGAACAAAATTAATGTTAAATTATGATAGATTGTGTGGTATGAAATTGAAAGAATAAATTTGTTCAAAATTTTGTTTTAATAAAGATGACACTGTATTTTGAGAAGTTTGTTTATAAGTAATGTCTTTGGTATGTTTTATACAAACCAAAAGTTATACAACTGTATTAAAGTAACAAGTATTTCCCATGTTGACAAGGTCCTTAAATTGTGTTTTTGTTATTATTTGCTTTGAAACATTCGGTTGATTTAGATACCTAGTGTATAAATATTATTTCACAGTTGACATATTATCTAGCAGTAATTTATAATATTTCTTAATTTGAGTATTTTGTTGTTATCTCGCAAAATTAATCCCATTTTGTCGCCTAATTAGTTTTATAAATATTAAACTCTTTCAATAAGTATAGCGTCTTGATTATTTGACATTTGTTGTTCAGTTTTAGTATTAAAAGTAATTAATATTTAAAGTAATATAGGAAATACTTGCTACTTTGAATACAGATTTACAATGGTTTGCTTCTCTAAAACTTGTCAAAGACATCATTTATATACATATTTCTTAGAATACAGTTTTATCTTCATTAAAACAAACTTTAGTAAATTAAATTTAGATTGTTTTAATATAAATATACAGCTCCGGCCATTAGTATCCGGACAGTAAGAAAATTTTAATTTTTTCTGTTATTTTTATTATTTTAAAATTTTTATTGTTTACAAGCGATCTATTTTAGGAAACTAATGTTTCTAACTACATATTCATTTCAGTTAAATGAATTGCTTAAATTCTATTGGCTTGTAAACAATAAAAATTATAAAATAATAAAAATAACAGAAAGAAAAAAAATGTCTTACTGTCCGGATACTAATGGCCGGAGCTGTACAATCATTCGAATTGAATTTACAGGGTGGCCGCGAATGTATATTTGTGTATATACCCGAATTTCAGTTATTAAATATTATTATTATTAATTCTAACTGTGTGTATTTCGATATCCACATTACTGCAAAACGCTAAATTGTAAACATATCAATAGTCATAGACGCATAACAATAAATAGCAATTTTGAGTTTCAGTCTTTTTAAATATATATTTTATTTGTGTTAGATTTTTTTAACAATTTTAAGACAATAACTATATACTCTGACTTTTTCAGTATATTCTAATTTGGTGAAAGTATACTCGAATTATATTTTCGATTTAATGTGGCCATCTTGATTTAATACTGATTCAATATTCACAATTTTTAAAGTCATTTGCAATAAAATACTGCTGACGAATTTATTTTAGTAAGTCTCATATTGACATCGATATTTTAACAACATTAATATTCAGCCATAATCTCGACCAAATGAATGTACGAAAGAGTTTTTCTCATCATACTTGCAATAATAATCCTTTTCTTTCTGTGTGCACAGAAATGTAGGAGGTAACTGCACAGTTACCTCCTACATGAAATGCTGACATAAATAATATTTTAATTTCTAAATTAGGAAACAGTAATTTTTTCATTTCGAATACGATTTTAATCAAATTTAAATGAAAAATATTGTTAATTAAACTGTTATAATCAATAAATTGAGTTGCACTGTTAACGCCGTCATTTTTTCTTCAAATTTTACACAGGACACTACTCAGTTTTAATTTGATTAGAACAATCTGTTTGACCAAGAAATCATAGTGCGAATTAGTATCTAGTTAGCCATGGAAATAATTTTAACCAATTCGTATATCATTTTATTTTATTAAATCCCTTTATTAGTCTTTGAAAAAGATTACTATTTCGAAACTAATTTGTGATATTATAAGCCTGTATTTTTTTATAATATTTTAAATAATTTAATATAAAAACGTGATATCGTATGTTTGACATTGTAATTGTTTATTCATATGGTACATAATGTATATACTAATATATGTCCGCGTCTACTTGTAAAATTCAATTATTAAAAAATTATTTTAAATTCGAAAAACATACATTATAAGGTATAGATGGATAGCGGGCACCATTTAAAATGTATACCAACTCTTCATACTAATATGTAAGTGTAGCCTAGTTTTATTCAACTTTGACTAAAAAGTAAGATGTCATCTATATAGTATTCCAGAAGCAAATTGAAAAATGTTCAATGTTTAGAAATACAGAAATCAGGAAGTCCTTGTGTGATCAACATAGAAGCATTGGAATTTACGTTATCCAGTTCACAATCTAAAATAATTGTTCTGGTTTTAATACTAATAAATTTTAATATGTATATGCACAATAAATTTATTTGAAATGTTATTCTTTTCATTTCATATATAGATAATGTTACCAAATGTATAATGTTTATCCTGTAACCATTTCATTGGAATTTTATTTTATAAACATAATACTTGACTAGAAATAGGTGGTAATGACTTAAATAATATAATTTTAATAAATTTATTTCGTTGAAAATTGCGCTATTATATTTACTATTTTTCATTTTATTAATAGTTATATTATATGCACTATAATATAATACTTTTTATTATACTGCCCTTTCCATATATGGCATCTCAGCGCTTGAGATATTTTAATATAAATTTTCGGATCAATCGTGCATTCTAAACTTATAACAAGAATCTTAACATTTTGTCAAACAAAATATTTTCCTATGTCCACTGAAATAATTTTCCGATCTTTGGATTATGATTACCGAAACAGACATGATCCAACATTTTGCATGTGATTATTAATAATTTCAGTTTATTGTAAATAAAATATTATCAACATTTCAGTTAGCCCCTCCCCAAGTCAACATGTTATAGCAAAGTCTGGGTGGGATTAAATAATAAATTATTTTAGTTGTTTAGTTAACAACTGTTTTATACATTAATAAACAACCTACATTTGCAACAACAAAAAAGTATAGCGAGCTGTGTGAGCCGTTTTTATGACACGTACTAAATGCCAACCAATACAAACATAATAGATCACATTTTATGGGAGAATTATAATATGGTGTAAAATGTTTATAAATTGTCCCAATTTAAAAAATGTATATTGTATTTAAAAATGTATATTAGCACCTTCAATAATAATATAAAGGGCAAAATGCTAAATGACCCATTTTACTATTTTTAGTAAAAATGAAATAATCGTTGATCGTGTGTCAAGGTGATATATCTTATTCCTTGCAGATGCTTACTAAGCCGCTATATTATAAACTCACTATTTAAATTAATTTGTGTTATTGCCATATTGTTTACCTAAACAATAATATATTATTTCTAAATTTTAGTAGAACATCCCTCCTCCTTTGGTAAAAAATATGAGTTCTGATTTGCCGTTTGATTGAAGACTTGTATTTGATATTTTATAAATTTTTATACAAACAGTCCGGAGAGTCAGTAGTACACACTAATTATTTTTAAATGAAATCCTTATCAGTGCGAAAGGACTCTATATGCTAATGGGGGGACTAGGCCCCTAGTAATGTAAACGCCCTGTACAAATCCTGGGTGTACACCTGCATTCTAAAATATATTATAAGGATTTAAAATGATCTAACTTACTGTATTTATTTATAACAGAATTCTAATTTTGTAACTTGGTATTTATTGTGATTTCATTATAACTATTCTATTAACACAACACTTCACTGACTTTTTTTATGGCCAATCTGAAATTTAGAGCCTGTGAAAAATGTATTGTGGACATTTTGACATAAGCAATGTTGACCTGTTTCACCCTAGGCCATGTCACTGGTCCATGACCAGTCCAAAAATTACTAACATAAAAAAGTATTAAAGGGATAAAATATAAATTATTTTCTTGTTAAAAGTGGATTTTATGAATTTTCGAAAATTATAAATTTTTAAGGACCATCCCTTAAATTTAATTCATTTTCGAAAATTCACGTAATCTACTTTTTCCAATAAAATAATTCGTATTTTATCCCTTCAATACTTTTTTATGTTATTAATTTTTGGATTATTGACACAAACCATATTATAAATTTACTTTATTAAAATAAAAATTAAGTTATGTATTAAGAGTCTGGACTATTTCCAATAGTCAATAACTTTTGCGGAATAAAAAATCTGCCCTATGAATATTTTATGTTTGGACCAATACCAACAGGGTATTATTTTAAATATTTAAATTTTATACTGACCTTAACCATATCCGATTCATAATAGATGTTGTTAATCATCATAAAATAGTGCATGTGCCGTGGCTATTTTTCCAAGTTTCAGAATGATTGATTTATCATAATCGCGTAATCTTAAAAATGTTAACATATGTATCATTAAAATAACATATAACACAATTCCGCTAAGTTTCAGAAAATTGATTTATAATTAGAAATGGATAAAATATTTACATAAATTAAAATATATTAAAATAAATAAAAAAGATAAAGTATTTACATGGTCTGGACTAATCCCCATCTTATCGTTTATTAAAATAGAATAGTGTATTCTGGTTTTCAGATGGCTTCAAAACATATAAATCGTATTAATTTTTATTTTTAAGTCGACCCAATAATGACATGTAAATGATGCAAAAAAACGCAATGACCAATAACAGAACCGAAATATTTTTCACATTTTATTACCATTTTGAGTTTCATTTTACTCAAATTTTGAAATTCATGTAAAAATTGTAATGTAACCATATTTTCTTTTGAAGACAAGGTTTATGTGTAACAATGTTCAGCTGAATCATATCTTAATGGGAGGTGTACACCCACAAAGTCCATGGCATATACAATTTTAAATGGCCCATGAAAGATTAAATGTTCATAACGTTATATATTTTCCTTTTTGATGGCTAACTAACACGTAACTAATATTTAATAGTTCCTTTTTTAATTAACTCATACTTGTAATGTTCTTATAATACAGCTTACATAGCCAATTTTAATTTAAAACTTATTTTACATTAATATCATCATAATTTGTCTAGGTAAAGTTATACATTTTAATATTTTAATTGATTAATATTCTGTATTCTTCATCATGACTTGCTTTAAAATATATGTAAACTTCAATTTGCTTTACAGGTGTATGATACAATTCTGATATAATGTTTTTATTTATTAATTATTTAGTATATTTTTATAATTGCACAGACAATAATAATACGACATAACCGGTTTATATTTTATATTATTATCTGTTGTTACAAATTCAAAATAATATTCAGAAAGAAATTTACTTTTTTCGATATTACGATTTTTACATTAAAATAATTTTATTTAAAAAATACATATTAAGGAAGTTGCTTTAAACACTCATTTATTTATTAATTGTTACATTGAAATGAGTAATAATAATGAAAATTTTAAAATGAATTTTATTTAATTGAATGTAATAAAGAGACTTTTATTGAAAGAGACAATTATTGAAATTCAACATTTTTGGAAGTTGTTTTTAAAAAAATGTGTATTGGCTTTAACTCCATATCACTATTATTTATTTCACTAGATATTATATTATTTATTCATTTCTTCAATATATGTTTTTAAATATTTGCACTAACTATTAAATTTTCCTTTACTGCCAAAACTGTACATATATGTTCAATAAATTCTAATCTAAACATGTATTACCTTAAATATATAAACTAATTGATTTCGACTAGCTTACAAAGAGTATAACTTTGGAGTTGCGAAAACTCAAATGTAAATAATCGACCAGTTCACACTTTCGTTTGGCTTAGATTGTATTTAAAACAATTGAAATTCGTTTGACCATAACAAATTGTGATCCTGCTTAGAGTTTGGTAAGCTGTCGATTTTACCATCACCTTCAAGTGATGGTTTAAGATTTAAGTTTGCAGTAGTACACTCTTCTTTAGTCTGAAAATAGGCTACTTTGATTTCATTGGTTATTATTCGTTCGTATACATGTAAATATTGTTTTAATATAGAATCCAAATCAAGCCAGATTGTGAACTGGCTAATCAATTTGAAGATTTTTTAATTGGGTTCCACTGAACAAGCTCCTAGTATGTAAATCTTATACGTGCCAATGGACTCTCTTCTTCATGAACTCATGGGGAAATTAATGTTGACAAAGATTATAAAAGTCTGATGACTGTTGATTATAAATCTATAAAAATAATTAAATGAATCTGAAGCATTTTATCTTGAGTTATTAAAAAGAAAATGGATGTCGCAACGTTTTAATAAAAATTTTCCCCTTTTTACATTAAATGAAAAATGTAATATTTCTGAAATGTTGTCACTATCTTTAAAGCAAGCCATATTATATTGTTCTACGACTTATATTGTTCCACTGAACTGTCACCATAATAAAATCATTCAATATAACCATAGTTTACGGTTCACTTATAAAACTTTCAAAAAAATATGTTGTATTCATTTAGTAAATTTCATTGTCTATCACAATAGTTTTCATTAAATTTTTTAAAGGGCTTGTTTAAAGGTTAAAAAGAATTTAGAAACAATTTCATTTTGAAACTAAATATTAGAATTGAAAACAATTGCCTGATAACTACGTATATGGAAAGCATCTTTAGTAGACTTTAATTATATGTTGAGCTAGTAGACGTTACGTTTATCATTTCAATTTAGAAATCCACCAAATTCTAATTGAATTAAATAAAGGGAAGTATAAAATTCTGTCGGTTAGTAAATCCCAACCCCCAAATTAATTTTAGCAATTTTTTTGGTTGTCAATTTTGATAACAGTTTAAAATATACATTTGGAATTATTTTTCATTGAAAGTTTTATAAGAAAATTTAAAATGAATTGAACTGTCTGTAATAATATGATTTATTTACAATAGTTTCGAAAGATATTCACTTAGAGAATATTATGGTGTGGTTCAACATACTGATTTAAAGTTGGTTTTCTACCTCGAATAAATTAAAATTTCAGCACGTTTGGTTAACTTTTGTTGTTGTTGTACGTGCACCAATTAATTAATCAATATAGTTGACATGCTTAATATTTTATAGATTACACTTTGCTCGAGCTAATATTAAGTTACTCTGTTTTTCAGAACATGGTCTAGTATGAATTAATTTGTATTAAAACACATTATTTTTCTTGTTTTTGATTTTTGCCATTTTTAATTGTAACGTGGAGTAACAGCTCACTAGTATCATGACATTAAATTGTGTGTTTTTTTCTTTCAGATTCCAGTCTTTAAAATTGACGCATACCCCAGAGAAAACGCAATCGGTCTTTCAATTTCGTTGACATAATTGTTCAAGGACTAAATGAATGGGCCATATTAGCACAATTATTCTATGCCTGACAAATGTAATTGTTAAATTTGAGATAGTTATTCAAAAAGCGTCATTTTATTTATTACATTCTACAAAGTGTGCGACTCATTTTGAGATCGACCAAATTCTTTCAATTTATCTGTATTAAACCTGTCCTAAATACACTGTCATAATTACCTTGAGGTTGTTATTTAAATTTTATACGTTATTTTCTAATTGTACAAGTCTTTTCATATATATATCAACATTCATATATATAGGGATATCACAGTCTTATTGTCTATCAGTTCTGAATTTCTACGGTGATAACAATTTTTTTGTTTTATTATATTTGCTGTTATATGTCATCGGTATGTATTTTTAAATTATCAACTATTCATTTTATTATTCAAAAGTTTATTGATTTTAATGTACAAAAATGATCTTATTACAATAATCAATTCAAATATTAACATTTGTAATATTATAATTAAGATTTAGTTATTTCTATTTTTTCAGATTTGACATTTGGTGTTATAAATATATTTATTGTCTATTATAGTCAGTCATGTACAGATTCATTTTCTAATGCAAATCCATTATTGCATGAATCATTCATTAAACCCGGTGGATATGCTATATTATTGTATTATATTTACAATAGGCGTATAGTATTTTCGGATCCCTTCGCCTTCTTGTCATGTTTAGATGCCATTTGTGACAGTTATATATAATGTGTACATGCTATTATATTCTATTAAAATATGGTCTTCCTTGTTTATGTAGTATTTCATAAATAGTATGCTATTCTGTAAATATCTTATTAAAATACCAAAAATAAAAAAAGTTTTTTTACATGTTTTATTTGCACAATTTTTGTTATTTTTAGAGTCGCCTTGAATTCGGTATTTGTTAAGAATATGAGGTTTTCATCAATGAGTGGTTATTAAGCTAAAGCAACAATGTAGCAAATAATCGAAAGTATAGCAATATTTATATTCAAGTTGCAAATTTAACATATATTGACTTGTATGGTGTATTTCGCCTATTTCGAATCGGCAAAATGTCAAAAGTGAATCAGACCGATTTTTATTTGAAGAGTATTATTAATCGATCACTATAACTACAGGGTGGCCCAAAATATACGCATAATAGGGTAGGGCCTATTACGTAATAGTAATATTACGCTGAACATAATACGCTTCTTCAGTTTTCCCTATTATGCGTATATTTTGAGACACTGTATATCAATGTAATAATGCTAATTTTCGTTAATACAATTTACAATGTAAATTTATGTAACTTACAAATGAGGCGTGTTACTATAGGACCAAGTGCGTATAATTAAATTTACTAACTTAGTAATCGACTGCCAATATTTTCATCATTTTGTCAATTTTTATTTGATACGCAAACTGACATCTCATATTTTAGCTTTTTATCAACTGGCCTTGCTCAAAAATTCTTATTTGACCTTAAAAACAGAAATTGTAATATTCAAAATGTGCTTTCAATTTTAAATTAAACATATCAAAAGTTAATTTATAGACAGCATATTGCAGTTTGTTTTTTTTAATATTTTTTGCATAACCTATCTGGTTCTACGTCCTGTTTGGAAGCAATTCATGCATGTTAAAACTTTTCGGTTTGCACTTAGTTTTTTTTTCTTATAATTTATACCGAGCATCCCTCGAGACAAAGAAAATGTCCCCAACGACTATTAGGTATAAAGTCCATATATCACATCATCTATAATTAGCTATAAAAAGATTAATTAAATCGATATTATAATAATGGTACAAAGATAACAAAAATGATTGTACAATATAAAAAATAGTAGCGAAAACATAGAAAAATATAAATAAAAAAGATTAATGAATTAATATACAAATAAATTAATAAAAATATGATAAATGGATACAAGTAGATATAGATACAAATAAAAAAGTTCTTATATTAGGTGGACATTATATTATTATCTGTAGCCTGTATTATAATATAGTATATAGGTTATATATATATTTAATTATATATTGTATGTAAGGGTATATATTAACTGTAATTATTATTGGCATTCAATTTTTAAATTTGTTTTGGTTAAGCTTTTGTAAATTAATATGACTTCTTTGAAACGTAACTTGTTTTATTTGGAATCGAAGAAAATACTAGAAGTTGTGAAGGTTTCTTTACATATATTATTGTGTTTGTTGTGATTTTTGTGAGAACTATTACAACGTTTCAATGTCATTCAAAGTTTTTTCCTAATAAAAGAGAATAAACATTTGATTGGTACATAACTAAAGAGATAAAAAAATTATACTATCATTACTTTTGAAACATCTAGTTTTTCATTGAATACAACTGATAATATATAAATAAATGTATTTTGAATTTTTTATGTTTAAACCTTTCACTTTGCGTAAAGCATACTTAAATGACATTGACATACTATAGAAACATATAGATCTCTGAATATTTGTAACATTTCTAAAAAATATTATAATTAGTTAAATATTATTTACTATAAACATTTAATTATAATTTGTTTTTAATAAGTTATAATATATTTAAAGTCATATTAATTGTTGTATAATAAAACACATTTATTTGATTGGCTGTCAAAAAATCGATAGATTTTCGTCCTTCAAATAAATCTAAACACAAACATGTGCTGTTGGTTCTCAATTCAAACAGTTGTTTAGCTGCTGCGTTGCGATGAGGATAGACGAGATTGATGTTCCAGCTCTTGCGCCTGAGGCGCCGGTGCCACAAAAACCTACTCCAGAATATTTACAAGAGTTGCTAAAGGATAAACGGCAACTTCAGAATCTACCAAATGCCTTTAAACACGTGGAGAATGTATTAGAGAGAGGTAGATATATTTCTTTTAAAATTAAATTTTCTTAAATTTCTGAATTATTATGCTTCAATAATGTTTTACATTGAAAAATATATGTTACAAATAAATATAAAATTAAAAATAATGAACATCACAGTGCTAGACTAGAGCTTAGAGTAATTTCTCTATTATTCATTTCACTATTAGTGTTAAGAAATGTACAATGTCAGTAAGCAGCCATTACTGTCACTGACCTAAAATATTATAATTAATGCCAAAAAAGGTGCATAAGGTTATATACTTTCCTAGGTTAATTAATTTTATCTATGCTACATTAAATGAATATTACATATGTTATGTTTCGGCTTAATTACATTACATTTTAATATAATTCATTAGTTACACATCAAAAGTCACCATGACATAATATCACCACAACAAAACATCACCAAATTCATAACTATTTTAATACAAACATTTGTTTATTCCTATTAATATAATTATGAAATGGACAAATAATTAGTCCCTCTACTTCTAGACAGACAAATATTAGAATAATTTATTTTATCATGGTGACATTATGTCATGGTAGCATTATGTCATGGTAACATTTTGTCATAGTAACATTTTATCATGGTAACTTTTTGTCATGACACCAATTTATCTCTTAATTTGACAACGGAAAATTTATGAATACAATCCAATTCCAGTACTTTACATTATTAAGAGAAAAAAATGCTAGATTCATATCTTATTCTTTAAAAATAAATAATAAATATACAATCAACTGCTATTTATTATAAATAAATTCTAAGAATAAGATTGTTTTGGTACCATGTATCTTCCTAATTAACTAACTAAAAATATTATACACTATCAGCTAATATAAATTGCTTATATAAATAATGTATTTGTGACTTTTTAATAATAAATGAACACATTTTATTTAATTCCCCAATAAATACCACTACAAACAAATAAAAGAGAAGAAAAAGAAATTATCATTATGACTGTCGAATAAGAAACAAAATTTTATATTAATATCAGGATGGTTTAAAAAAAAGGAAACTTTTATGACTAAACTCCAGAAAAAGGTCAAACAAAAGGAATGAGTTATCATCAATCCACAAATATTATTTATACAATTTTTTATAATCCAAACATAACTTACTCTGTGTAAAACAGGCCTGGAGTGATCAGATAACAAGTCAAACTGGTAGATTTAAAAGACTGTCTAATCCAAAAAAGTAGAAGAATAATTGAGGACAGGCTGGATTATAAATAAAACAGGTATAACAAAACAAGTTTATAAGAAAAAAGATGGCTTAACCTCAAAAACTATTTTTTCAAAATTTCTTTGAAGTATTCTTCAAATATAATTTTTTCAAAATTCATCAAAAATCTCTTCATATATATTTTTTGGACTAATATTTAAAAAATGACTGACATAAAACCATAATTTATAGCCTAATAAAATTAATAATATTCTTACTGTTAGTTAATCATATTAAGTATACTAATATTACCTGTTTCAATCACTGCATTATAATTTCAATTCATGATATTAATATATCAAAATTCTAAACTTTTAAATAAATATACAAATAAAAGAGTATTTCATGCATCTACATTAATTAATATTATGATATAATACTAGTATAAAACCAATTAATCAATAATTTCTATAAAAATTATTATATTATTTGTATATCAGTAAGTCCAACAAAATAATTCAGTAGAAATATACAAAAAATAAACTTTGAGAATTTCTTTTTGAAGTTTTATAAACTTTTTAATATAGAAACAATTAAAAATGTTTAAAAAAATATTAAATGCTATATTTTATTAAAATTTATGTAGTGAAAAGTGTATTTAGAATTTAGGAGTGTACTGAACATTTAAAATATTACACCCTTAATGGATTTTGAATGATAAATGGTCAACCCCATTTGATGTTTCTAGGGATCATACTATATATATAGGTATTATTATTAAACATTAAAATGATAATTTCATTTATTATTGTTGTGTAAATGACTTCAAATCAAAACTTATTTTTACTGACAATGTTTACTAGAAAATATTATATATTTTGGAATAATCATACATGTACAATTTTTAAATATTATACCAATTAATAGTAATTAATAATTTTACATAATTTGAATGACTTGAAACTATTACTATGTAATAATGCTTTCCTAATTAAATACTAATAAAATCAAAATAACATAATTTTTTAACATTTTACACATTTTCACATATATGTATATTATAAATAAATCCAAATAATTTTCACAATGTATATATTATATATATAAATAATGTAATATTTAATTTTCTGAATATTTAAATTAATAAATAATAAATTTGTTGTGATGATATACTGAAAATTCTATAAAATTGGATGTTATTTTTGCATGTTTATTATAACATGTTCTTCATTTAAAATGTGTGCTTTATATTCTGTATTCACATATACTTTATATAATATGACACATACTGTCTTTTTATATGATTTCATAGTAGAATTGAATTATAATAATTTAGAAGTCACTAAATGCAATTGTTTTGATTTATATGAATGAATGGCAATTTACATTAAAAACCAGGGGTGCACATCAATACTGTTTTACTTAAATATGTTTTCTTATTTTTTGTATAAATACATTTTATTTCCATTACATTTAAATTATCTTAATATCCACAAAGTTATGGACAATTACCTACCTACGTTGTAATTAATTCTTTTGAAATCTGTTTAAGTCAGTGGACCTAAGTTAATATAGTAATGTAGCTTATATAATATTGCACTATTTGTGGTTTTCATGAAATTTGTAATAATTTAAAAGTATTTGGAATAAAAAAAAATTTAATCTTTATATTTAATTAGTACATGTTCATTATCATTCTATTATATTATTAGTATAATGAAACTCATAAATCTTATAAAAAAGCTAGATACATATTTCCTATATTTTAATTTAGTTATTCATGAATATTATTGCATACTAGTTTATTAATTCTAAACATAGTGTTACAATTTACATAACATTGCCATACATTTTAATATTTTTGGTTGATATATAATATGTTAAACTTGTTTAATATGGTTTGTATAAGTACATACACTACTAATATAAAACATGACACATATCTCAATATTATACTTTATTAGGTTGGGCAGCCTTGTTTAGTAAAGTAGCAAATGAGATGTTTGAAGCTCATATATTTTGCACTTGTATAAAATCATTTTGATACTATTGAATGTCATATTCACAGGAAGTATATTATAACATAATTATTTTAGTTACTTATTTTGAAAACTCTAATAATCTGTTATATAAAATATTTAATTCTAAATTGTTCAAAAAACTGTTTGTTTATTTATTAGAAGTCATTTTTTCTGGTTAATAAGAGACGATCTTATTGTCACTGCTTAGTTACTGAAATATTAATACATTACATTTTAAAGTCGAGTATATTTTCCAAAAATTAATTTCAAACCATCTAAAATCATTATTTAGTTTTTGAAATATGTTATAAATCATCAACACATTTTAAGTCGATCATGATTCTAAATAGGAATAATCCTTAGTTATCAAGATGCCCATCTTTTATAAGACGTCTACTACTCGAAAAGTTCCATCTGTTGCTCAGTTTCTTAAGTTAATAAATGTTCAGATTATTTGTCCAAGTGCATAAATGATAAAGTTGAGTATTGAAATTGAACAATCGATAGACCAGATAACATGCCAATGTCTATTTATTGACTTACTTACGAAACTTTCAAGTTATCATTCAAAAAAAGTTTTATTTTATTTTACATAATATTTTTCAATACATAATATTTATTATTGTTCACTTTATTGTTTACCATTTCTATAGTACAACTTACATATAGTATAAATTGAATTAGTATTCTTGTAATATTCTTCAAGTATATATCGACAACTAGTGTCATGTTGTTTACATTAAAATTATACATTAGAACATTGTGGAGTGCATTAAATAATATATATTAAAACTTGTGGCCGATAGCACTCTAGTGTGATAAAGAGTTATGTTACGAATTAATTTGTTTACTGGTTGAAAAACATTACAACTATACGTTTTTACTAGTTAAAAGTTTAATTATTTTTTTTTAAATTGTTGTAATACTAATACAATGATGAATCAATGCTTCATCATCGCTTCATCAATGCTTCATCCTCTTAAATAAATATTGTTTTATCGGCGTCCTATCAATTATATATATATATATTATTAATATGCTCCCTTCTGATAAAAGTGAGCTTTTTGTAAATAACCAAGACAATTAATTCATTTTAAAAAAGCCATTAATAATCGTAATTTATTCGAAGGATTATTAAATTAATCATTTTTACGAAGCAAGTAATAATTGGTTTAGGCTCATGCTTATGAAACTGTTATCTTAAAAATGTTTGGCAGATATTTTTTGTGTTTGGAATAATTATTATATTTAAATTGAGTGTGATTTTGTTTCAATTAATGTTAACTTACATTTAAAATTTGTTTATATTCTACTTATCATATAATGTAATTACATTGTTACAATGTTACAAGAAGTATTACTTACCGCATATCTATTGTAATCAATTAGCTATTTTACGCCTCAATTGATAAATCATTTGTATTCTGATACTGTTATTGAATGACTTCCATATTAGTTGTTAATCCATTTCAGAAATTACTCGGGTCCGTGAGAAGCTCTTTCATATCAATGGATCGTCAAGAAAAGAAGAAGCTGACCTTCCGGAAGCTACAGGGTCGATGGTAACTCTTCAAGAAAAAGTCTTTGTTCCCATAAAAGAAAATCCAACGGTAAAATACACTTTTATATATAATATGTCAGCATTTGATTCACTATTTATCGTCGACTATGTTATTACGTCGTTTTATCAAAACACAAATTATTAATAACATTTTTAAATAGCTTTTTTAATATCCAATTATATCGTTTTAAATTAATTAGTTAAATTATATTTAAATTTTTGAACATATTTTAAAAGAATGTTTTGGTCTATAAAATTATCGATTTTTCACTGTGTACTGTCACTATTTAGACCAATTTTACTTAAACTATATCACTATTATCACTATAATGTACATATAATTGGCTGGTATTGTTAGAATTAATACCTAGTATTTATCAGCGTTGCCGTCTTTTAATCTATCTTTTCATTCAGTGTTAAGTATATTATTATAGTATCCGGCTTGGTAATATTATCAGTTTAGAATGTAATGTGAGTATTCTTATCATAATATCTGTATTTTAAACCCTTTTAAGGTGGCTTTGCGTTACATTCCACTGTAGAAATGAGTACCGCATATTTGTTAATACAATTATTTCGCTGAATTGCCCATCTTATACTATCAGTTTATTCCGATTTATCTTCATTATTGGTTAGAAAACGAAAACCAGTAAGCAGCAATCAATTCAATCTGTTTCGTGCCTTAGTAATTGCGGCCTCCTTATTATAAATACCCATTATGACTAACCGGTGGTTTCTGCCATTTTCAATCACGCCTTCTGTGTTGTCAGACATAACTGTCTTTTCTGTATGTTTCAATTAGACGGTTCGTTAACATAAGTTAACTGTGTAATAGTCTTAAATAGGCTACGGCCAAATATGTGTCCAACATGAACATACTTGACATTCGTAATTGGTAGATATCTGTCCAAAGTATATTGTATGAATATTTTAAAAATTAATAGGTATAACTTACTTTTTAAAAATTATAATTTAATGTTTTAATTAGACAAGTAATACTTGCATTTAGGCTTATTTTTCAGTTATGATCGTATGTTTTAAATTCAAATTGGATTTATATGCTTTCAAACTTATCACTATTACGAGTAACATATTTTTAAAACGATCTTAAAAGTTATGTATAATAATTTATTGCAAGCTTACTTTATATGAGTCCCTTGGGTATTTTTATTGTAAGTTTAGTCTGACTAGGCAAGATAATGGCACTCTGGGATTCACCAAGTGATTGAGAAACATTCGAAAATTAGTTCTCCTAAAATGGGTTTACGCTATGTCGTGCTACCTTGAAATTTTATCATGAAGGATATGTATACCATATATTTAAACAAAATTTATTTATTAATTGTAGTTTGAAAATTTTTATACGACAAAATATTGACGAAATTTATATAATTTATTTATTATTGATAAGCTTGATTTATAGATATATTTGATTAAAGTTGTTTCAGTGGTCATGGTGGACATAACTCAAATGTTTTTTTACTTGGAATCGTAAATTTCTGTTTAAATAAAATATTTAAGTTATCCATTCTTGTCGCTGTATAATGTAATAAACTTTTTAATTGTGTTTATGTTTTTTCATTATATAAATGAGTTAATTGATTTATGATTATATTTATATCTGTTATACATTTTATCTTTAATAAAGTGATACTTATATGCAGTACATGTACACAAAAGAATACGTAAACATATGATCATTTTATTTATAAGTATATCTAGGGTTCCCTGTTAATTCCAGGTAATAATTACCAAATAGATCATTTTTAAAATTGTTATTCGGTGTATGATATGTTTAATTATTAAACACGATTATCATACTTAATTCGTTAAATTTGGAAAAGTTACAATAAATAATAAATTCAAATATGCTACTAACACATTTTCTACCGTGGGGACTGGGAGACCTGACATGGACATTGCTATATTGTCTTTTTTAAGACTAATTAGCACACCAACGGAATCAATACTATCAATAGATATCCATATAGGTAATACACCACTAGATAGGCATACCTCCTATCTCTTGGTTATAGCGGAACGGCAGATTAAACATTGTAAAAATCAAACAAAATTCTGGAAATTCAAAAGATAATTTATACTAATTGAAAAATACAATCAAATTTCTACAATAGGCTACACGTACTTTACTTTGATTTGATTGCTTTATTTTTTTAAATATTTTAACCAAATTGCCGCTATTGGAGAAATGTATAGGCTCTACTCATTTTAATTTAGTCTTTATCCTATAGTCTATAATGTGATCCAGATCTCTGTCGTTCTGATGTTCCATAACGTCTATAAAAATAAATAAGTATATCAAATGGTGTCTTATTTTACAAAGACTACAGTATGACGATTTGAATCAGATAGGTATATTAGGCTTCTTAGGAGAATGTTACATTCAGAAAATAACTTGCACACCATATCTGATATCGACAACATTACTCTATAAGTTATAAAGTATCTTTATAGTATTTCTTTCGTTAATAGACTTGCATTCCATTTCGACAAGATGACTTTTTAGTGCCATGGTTTAATTTGTCCTCCTGTCCTTATTTCAGTACAACTTTGTTGGACGATTACTGGGTCCGAGAGGTCTCACCGCCAAGCAGTTAGAACAGGATTTGGAGTGCAAGATTATGGTCAGAGGACGTGGATCGATGCGGGATAAGAAAAAGGTATGACAGTACCTATATGTATTACGACAAAGGAAATAATTACGTAAATTACATAAGCATCTGAATCAAATAGCTTTCTAATAAGAACTCATCTTGACTACAGATGCTTACACCTATTTTCATATTTTTTCTCTAGATTGCCTTTTTTATTTCATCGAAACGCAATTTTTTCGGTCGTCTTGATTTGTTAAAAATGAGATCTCATCTCATCATAATATATCTGTCATTTTGCCAGGAAGCTAGGCGTAAATTCATCAACTGTATTATCAATATAGCCGCGCGGCATGTGCCTCGCAGATTGTTCAAAATATATATTAATTTTTTTCTTTTCTTTTTTCTGTCTTGGTCTTTCAATTTGCGTCAACAAATGTTATTCCAGAAAACGGATAATAGCTACCTTTTCGCTTTGAGAGGTTTCTAAGAAAATGAATTGTGTCGGTATATATCACAAACATAAGTATAATATTCCAAAAATCCGTTATATAAAAGACATTTTTCGATATTTGTCAGCTTTTACTTTTAAAAATTTAATCATTACATCAATACATTTATAAAATACATTATCAGTTTTTAATAAATTAAAGTTATCATTTAATAGCTACCATTTAATAACATTTACGTGATTAAAAACGGTCAATGAATTAACAGAATCACGGGGTTCACAATTACTCTAAAAATGTCGAACATAACTAATTTAATAGTACTTGAAAATTTTATTAAGAAATAAAAAGAAATCGAGGAATGTAGTCAGTAGAATGACTTTATTTTTTATATTAATAAGAACACTGATCTTTATTAGGTTTATTATTTCTTTTTTAGAACTGCCTATCAAGCTGATAACACTGTTAAAATCTGAATTAATTATATATATTAGACTATGCAAACCTTTGTAAACGATTTTTTTAAAACTTGAAAGTGTCATAATGTGGTTCATTATTGTCTCTCCATTTTAATTAAGCAACCTCCAACATACGTCCGGTTGGTGGTATTTCTTTTGTTTCTCGTAGGATTTCAACATCATTGAGCAGTTAAAGTTTTAGCTCAGTCTTTGTGAATTGATAAGCTGTGGTTTATAATCGATCTCTCCATTCTTTCCATTCGTTTGACTGTGACTCTTTTATAAAAAATATTAATGTTAAATTTGTTGTGCACATTTTAGCTGTTATAATAGTATAGTTGGTAATACTTATGCACATCATAATTATGTAAATGTCACTGCTTTATTTGTTTATCCTAAACGGTTTAATATGACTAATTATTAAATTAATCAGTATCAGTAGCTATAGATAATTCACATGAATATAACTAGTAATTCATGTGATTTTTGCATGACATTCAATACGAAATCATTTAATCAATTTCCTTATATCCCTATAATTATAATTTATCTCCCTGTGTCAATTTTTGTACAGCATTTTGTTCAATGTAATTTTTTTTAATATCTTATCGAAGCAATCTACTTGATAATATATTAATACATTAAATGTCAATTTATTTAGACGACTTTATATATATTTACATAAACATTTATTTCCATAATCCCATTTTATTCTCTGGAACTGAACACTTTCATGTGAGTAAGTTTGTTTGAAATAATAAATGAGGTGATCGCGCTTCTATCCGCATCGAATGTTCACCAGCGAGGAGTGTCTTGGGAAATCCTAGCGGCACATCAAATAACCTTTTAATTACATTTTAATTGAATTGCGCGTATCTAGCAAACAAATTTGATTATTTCTGATTTGTTAAAACACGTTAAGCAATTGTTGTGGCTAATTGTGGAGTTCATTTTTGTAATGTGTAAGTTAACTATTCAACACATGTAGTACAGAAAATTTAACTATAATATGTATATATTCAGTGTTCTCTTTTATTTAATATTTTATGTCTGATAAGAATTTAGATTATCTTTCTTATTGATCTGTGTAACATAGTTAGGAGGTAAGACACAAACATCGTCTGATATCATAGTTCGTGTACACCCTCTATAAAATATTGCTTTAGTTCAGGGTTATCCTGATTTGAGAATAAATATGCTTCTGAGAAAGTTTTTAGTGTAACATAACCTTGGAGCATAACATGATTCACTAATTTCGTGAACATTTTCTCCCTTAGAAATCCCGATACAGTATATATTACTGTAACGATTTATTTCTGTTTTGATAGATTGGTAACGTTTCGAATTTAATTTCTTAAGAATTTTAAAAGTCAAAGAAATGTAAAAGTTTTTTAATTGTATATATCGTGAGTGGGATATCTTCGTTGTAGGTACTAATATAATAATTGTATGTTAAATTGTAATCTTACCATATATACTGTACATATATATATTGTTTTTGTATATATATTTTCTGTGTTCTTTGAACTATCAAACTGGGAATCGCCCTATTATGATTAGGCTGTATTAGTATATTTGACTCCCAATTATAGAAATATAATTAATGGAAACAATATTGTGTTGTGATTCCTTGTTTCTTGTTATAATATACATGAATATAATCATCTCATCACCCATAACTTGTTAATTTTATGTAATACGCATCTAAAGTCCATCTGTCCATGTCATCTACCAGGAGGACCAGAATCGAGGTAAACCCAACTGGGAGCATCTTAGTGAAGAATTGCACGTTCTCATCAGTGTTGAAGACACACAGAACCGGGCCGAGATTAAGATGAAACGAGCCACCGACACGATTCAAAGTTTCCTTGACCAGGGCGTCAAAACTGTGAGTTTAGTCAGACCGTGTTGATATATACCGCGCAAATGCAATTCATAACATATTATGTTTTTAAACTCATCATCTACCAAGATGCAATGTAAAATTACAGTTTAGGTGTATTTCTACTCCCAATTCACTTGCTCGCTTGATTTAATGGGAGTTGCAAAAAAGAGAGACTGACTCAGTGTATGTAATGCAGATGGGTAAGCTGTTTAGTAATTTATTATGTTGCCGAACTCCGCTGGGAATGTTCGCCGTGTAGTTCATAATTAATTTGCAGCCTAATCGTGATCTATCATGTGCAGTGTGCCTCTCTCGACTGTTCGTCTCCTTAGTCGAGCTTCTTTGTCGCTCGCTAAATGTTCCTTTCTGTCCCACTCGCCTTAGACATCCTGTGGTTTTTTCATCTTTATTGTTGCCTACTGTTATTTATGGAGATCTGCATTCTGTGAAAAGGGATTATTTAATACTTCGTTTTATTTCCTTTTATCCAATTTTTAGCATTTTGTAGCATTATTTTTTCAAATGTTTAATTTTGATAATTATTTTTCGAATAGAACATTAATAAATATAGTCACACTTTAAAGTTTAAAATATATGTGTAGATTAAATTTTCAATATATTTGTTTCTGTTATCATTAATAAAAAGAAGAATGAATGATGCTGTGAAATGTAAACGGATGAAAAGGCGGTTGTTATAATTATATATATATATATATCGGTTTCAAAACTTTATTGGCTTAACCAAAAACGACAGGTACATTTTTAATGTGTTTTAGTTTGTAAATGAAGGGAAGAGAATTTGGTTCTAGATTAAAAATATTATTCAAATAATTCTTATACTTCTGTGAATGATTATGTATATTATAAATTCTGTACAAGTTTACGCATATTTTAATAGTTTTTAGTCTTTCATCTACTAAGTATTTATTCCAATGGTAGAGATATCTTCGGTTTAAATTATATTTTGCTTTGCTGTTGTTTTCGCTTAGTTGTTATAACCCGTAATGTATTGTGCCGTTTAAAATTTATGGGAACCTAAACACGTCTAGTCACGTCTTTTATGACCTACTTTTGTCATAACTCTTTCTGCTTTCATGAAGATTTCTTCACTATAATATTTTTAGTAAAACAGTCACCGGGCGGCCTCTTGTTTGGCTCGATTGGTTGTCATCACAAGTTCTCAATAGTTTGATATAGTAGCCTAGTCGACGACTGTTGTACCTTGCCAAGTTGGTAGGCGCACCAGCATTATCCAGCAACAAAGCCCCAATCACCAGCACAAACTTCTTCTCAACTTTACTGCTCTCTAGTCTCTGCAAGTTTCGACTCGGTCGCTCTTTCTTCAGTATTTAATTATTGAAGCACTTCGCCTGCGCTGCTAATGTTGTCTTCTTGTCTTCTTCTTTGGTTTTGTCGTTCGCCGGATATTATAATACAGCAGCATTCTCTGGACCTTGATTAACTAGGCGTGCTTTCAGCAGCTAGTTAGTAGCTAGTTTACTCTCCATTAACTGCCGCCCTACATAATGTGACGAGTAAATAGAAACACCGACGAAGAAGGGGGTGTGTTGGG
>JAUZND010029669.1:0-47108 GCA_034780555.1 Coelogynopora nodosa
TAATAGTACTATAATTACCTATGCAATTTGACCGAAAAACACTATTCTTTGTTACTTATTAATAGTCATAACTTTTTATTTATTTTACCAAATGGAAAAATAAATACATATTTGGAATCAGCAAACCTTATTCTATCTTTTTCAATTAATATTTTGTTTAAATACACTGATTTTAATTTATGACCTAAGTGCTTATATCTATATATATCTATAATAATGAATTATATATAGATATTACTGGAAAAATATATACTATGACTATGTCTATAATTGAAGCTATATTATATGCAATTAGAGTATTTATATACTTACACTATACTTAATATATACACTATATATACTATATAGTCTATAAAGTTATATAGTATTTATAATTTGGTGGGTCCAGAATTCGGGCAGGATACCAAATGAGCACTTTTTTAACTTATGAAATGGGGAACTCCTTAAACAATACGGCCAATTTGAATAGTTCAAGTTTAATACTTGATAGTACTAATACTATATTACTAATTAAAAACGGGTACTCTAATACAAATTCAATACTGATACTAACTCTAATAGTATTTCAATGTTTCAGAATAGTCCGATGGCAATATGCTTAACGTTTCCAGTAAATTTTTCTAGTACCTTTAACTTTCTTATTGTTCTCGAACCAGAAATCTCTTACTTAGGATAAGAATATTAATCAGAGTGCGTAAGCATATACAGTATTTGGCTTCAAAAGTAGTTTTTAAAAATATCACAAATTTAAATATATTACACAATTAAAACAAAAAATATAGTAGTAATATAAAAATATAATAGCAAAAGTGTATTCGAAAAAAGTAATACATTATTCTTGGTACTAAATTATTTATAAAAAAAAAATTATGTTTTTATTATGAAACACCTCATTTGAACAAAATAAGTTTAAAAGGAACTTGTAAGTTTACTTTATTTAAAGAGGGCATGTCTAGCTAACCTATACAGAAGAATAAAATCAACATAATTTAAATTAGTTAAATAATAAAAATCGTTATATTTCAATGTTTATAATGCATAAAATTTAAAAAATTTAAATTGACTTTTTAATCCATAACCAAAGACATTTTGTAAAATTGAAATATTTTAATTTAAGGACAAAAACAATTCACTTCATATAATTTGATTATTGTAACAAAAAAACTTGATACCGTAGTACAAATATACTATGCGTATTATTTTAAAATATATTCATTAATTAAAAATATATATAAACTATATAAACAACTATTTAACAAACTTAATAATTAAAAAATTGACTGACTGATTGATTGATCTGACTGACTACAATATTGACTGGCTATGTAAACCATAGATAATGTCACAGAAAATAAATTTATATAAACGAGTTGCGTGCATTAGTCGCTAAAACGTTGCAATCATTGAATCCCTTATTGTCGATGAGAACTTTGTGAAAACTATATATTTAATGTCAGTATTGTATAAATCTATATAAACTTATCAATTTATCATTTAAATAAATTGTTCTTAAAAGGTTTGTTTGAATTTAAAGTGTCAAAAGATACAACTTAATAGGTTGAGTAGTAGAGAAGTTTATATGACATAATTATATGTATAGAAGTGTTTTATTTCAATATAAAGCGCATAAAGTAAAGGTTTTTACACTTTTTAAGGTAATATAACAGCGATATATGTATTACATTATATTCTTGATATTTTGGAACAATGCAGAAAATGAATGACAATAATAGGATAATAAAGAAAATGATGCAGAAAATAATTTTAAAAATAACAGAATCGCACATTTTAATACGATATAAGTGGTGATTTTTATAACGGTAGGCCCATTACGATAAAAAACGTTTGCTTCTAAAATTTTACCATTTTTAATTAATTTACAGAGAAAATCAATACAAGGGACTCATAATGCAGACTATTTTGGATTGATACAGAAGATGAATGCCAACATGTATACTTAACTAATGGAATATACAACTGCTAATAAAATTTAAAACAGTTTCAATTTAACATTATTGCGATGTTTTAAAAATCACACAAAGTTCATGATACGATCGATATGAATTGTTTCCGGGTATTATATTCAAACAAAAAAGACAAATGTAAATCGAGATAATTCATAACACACAAAAATTCTAAATTAATAGAAATTTAGATTTGTATAGGACGTTGAAAAGAACGACCTTTTTAATATACTAGTAAGTCAAAATGGTACTACACATATACTTAGTTTCGGTATATTCTATTTGACACGTTCATCGAAATCTGTGACTTATATAGTTTTCATACATTTCAAATAAACTAAACATGTTAACATCTTGTAAACTATACTATCATAAGTATATCTCAGATATTGTTCAACAGAGGAGCAATAGATTCTACTAATTAAGTGTGAATATTATTTATGCATGACTAAATAAGACATTTTAAGCAGGTTACTAATATAATAGTATGTATACCGTGAAATTTGTATCAAAATATACATAGTAACAAAGCCACCGAATTAATGCAGAAAATAAGGTAGTATTTTCTGAAGTATTAACCTTCCTAACGCGATAAAATCTTTATTAATACAGCAGAATATTACAAAAATTTACTCCATTTTTTATGAAATTCATCGTGGCCTACCTAATTTTAAGATACAATATATGCTAACAGTTTTTACAAGGAAAAGGATAAACACAAGCCAACAAAATACACATAAAAGTATTTTTTATTAATAAAAGATACACTTTCTAATAAACTTTTAAATTAACAATAACGAAACTAGAATTACAGTAATATGGATAAAAATATGCATCGAGAAAGCATTATTGTAGTCCAAATAAAGAAGATTAACATATTACTAACTAAAGCTTAATTAATGAAAAGATAAATATATATAAATTATAAATTTTGATACCTAAATAGTTAGGTATAAACAAACATATATTGTTGAACAAGAATATTTATTAAACCAATATGTTTTTAAAAAATAAAAAGATTATTTAATGTAATTAACTGCATTTAACAATCTATTCATCGTTACGATTAAGCCGCTATTTCTTGCAACTGCTGTTTAGCAGCGGTAAATTCCTCTGTTGCATTAACTGCGTCCTCTGGTTCACACTCCTGTAGGAAAATATAAAAATATATTATTCAACGCTACGAAAATCGTCAAATAACATGAAATATTGAAGACATATAAAACTTTAACTGATTTTGGTGGGCAAAGTTAATCTACTTACAATTTTTTGATGATTTTACAGAAACAAATTTTTCAACTGATTTAAAATATTGATCATATGTACAAAACTAATGTATATAAGTACATATGTATAAATAGTAGTCAATCTAAAAAACCAGTACCACCTTGAATGTTTTAAGACTAAAGTTAACAATAAAAACATCAGACAGTTCCATTAAAGAAGGGGAATAAATTCAAACACACCACTTCAAATGAACAGATAATAACAGAAACTTCAGCATATGTAAATGCCTGCTTGTTTATGTTTGCACACATTGTATGCAACTGTATGAAAATATTTCAGACTTACTACTAGTGATCCAAAAATTGATATGATATAATCTTAATATCTTAATATACTTATATAACGCCTTTGAGAAATACACATATGATCATATTATGATTAATATTCTGGTCAAAGTTTAAGTTATAAAGATATTATCATCATACAATTGATTTAAAATGTTGTATATAAACTTGATATGGTATAAATGTTTATTCTGAATACTTGTTCATTTCATCTAACACCAATGGAAGCTATGGAATATAAAAACTGACTAGTATAGTCAGAAAAACTGAATAATCTCCTTAATTTTTTAAAAATTAACCCTTTATAATATCTACAATACCAAATAATCACCAAGTAGATTTTTCAAATAACATTAAAAATAATGTTATTGTATGTTAAAATAATACAAAAAGAAATGAACTGAATGGGAAACATTATACAAATTTCAACACAAAATCAATATATGCATAAAACCATATTTAATGTAACGTGAGGCTTGCAAAAGAAATAGCTAGGGCTAACCTGCAAGAGATTTTCAAGATCGACACGAGCCTTTTCTAATCTGTTTGTACAATCTGGACCCATCATTATCGATTCATCCAAAACTTCTTTCTGAAAAATTAAAACAAATGAAATATATTTTTTGGAAAATAAATTTAAAAAATGACATATTTGAATGAAAAATACACATATATATTAATACAGACTACTTCGTAATAAATTTAGACCATACAGTGAGATAACAATAATATATTACAGTTATAATACAAAACAGAACTTAGATAGATGATTTATAGAGGTTAAATATGGTTATTAATGCTTTCTATATTAAGGTTGAAGTCTGTTATCATCTCTGTAAGTTCCATATTCAAGTGCCACATTCTCTCAATAATAATTCCAATTTTACTTTGTTTGCAAAAATACACTCCTTCCCAAAAATATATGAATTGGCGGATACGTCATGAGCATTGTCATGAAAAAAATTAATATTCACCACCACAAGAGTTTGGGGTAAATTTGCTAAGTATTCATGCATGGTTTGAAGAAATGTTGACTATGTGTAAATACTTCTATAGTTGCGAGGAACTTCTTTTCCATTGTCGATCGTACAGGTGTATGATTTATGTCTCCATGTTAGGTCCATCCCATGACCCTGTAGTATTACTATTGGGTTTCATATGTCTGACATTATAGCATTTGATTTCGCATTGATAGGTAAACTACCTGATTTATAAATAAGTGAATCAAACTATTTTTTAATCAAAATATATTTCTGCAGTAATCGAACCAATGATGATGATGACGAATTGCACTTCAAACTTAGTTTTCCTATTGGGTGCAATGGATAAATAATAACTAAACTGAAGAATATTGAGATTTACTGCCTTTGCAGATTAGGAAAATTCATACAGGACATTCATACATTTGTACATAATAATAAAGTGATTTGAAAAGTTTGATTAGGTTAACTAAAATAATGTAAAGACTAGAAAGAAAGTTAACTGGATTAAAAACAAACTTAAAATTGTTTGCCAGAATTGTTAACCAGAATATTTTAAGTTTATCTCTTTAATAACAGAGATAATATTTCTGCAACTTGCTTGTTCATAACTCGATTGACAAGCCCTGTTGATTTTAAAAATCTGGTTTCAACAAAAAAAATGTGCAATATGGACCCCCCCCCCCATTATATTCCGATTAAATAAAATAGTCTGAATAGACTAGGATAATTAAATAGTCAAGTTAGTCTATACAACCTAATTTTTTAAATACAACCCCCAACACTTTATCTGACATTGAATATTACTTATTATAGATTATATACTTATGGTTCATACATATCAATAAATCCTACTGATTTTATAATGGAATTAACAAATTATGGAATAATTATCGACATGTGTTTATTTCATAATATTTCATAAAGTGAAAATACTTTTCTTAAAGGATAATTTTTTAAATAATTATTATTTAAATATTAATATATTTTATATATTTATGTGGATTACAGTCCAACTGAGCATATCCAAAAAAAACAATATACTATCTGTAAAACTTACTGCTTTCTTGATTGTGTGTTCGTCAGCTTTATCATCTTCTAGTTTTTTCACTTTACCAGACAACTCTTCTGCTTCTTTACTATACATAATTAAATCTTTTGCAAGACTGGAAAATGAAAAAAAATCAACACTTGCATGTTAAATTATTATACAAAACATAGTATATTGTATATATAATATAAAATTTCAATATGAATATCAAATGTGAATAAAATATAAAGCAAGTTATCACTGTGACACAAAACTGGAATATTTTACATCACTTTTATTAATTTAATTTTGAACACATAATATACACAAAGTTATAACATTTGATAAATATAAATATATAACACTTAAATCAGCAGTTACGAAAAATTGTATACAATAATAAAAGTATGATACACATCACAGATGTTCTGTTTCAAGACATTTTTTATACAAAATTATACATTCAGAATAATGTTTTGGTGTGTTACATCATTAGATCATAATGCATTTAAATCAGTGGCAGATACAATATTATAATACATATTTGCGATATGTAATACACCACATAAGGGAGTAAATTATAATATTGTCATCAATATTAAACATTGCAACTGAACTAAAGTAAAATAATTTAACTGATTAGTTGCTTGCTTAGTATACTTATAAATATAAAACTAGACATTTGGATATTCATTATTTTTTTCTAATCTTGCATTGCATCATTCAAACTAGTTTTTTAATATATGTTTATAAACAAATGTCTAGAAACAAAAACTGTTGAAGTTGGGTAAGATTTACCCAATGGATTAGATATTTATACACATAGATTTAATCAAAGTTTAAAAAAATACAATATGTACAATAAATATATTTTTTGGTATAGTGTTAAAAAAATCTAAATTTATGGGTTATATTAAGTATATGTAAATATTACTCACATAACTTGAAATTATATTTTAAATTAATAAATGAAACAAATATAGATACTATTATTATTTGGAAAAAAATATGTCATAATATGGTTATGAATTCATATTGAACTTATAAAATTGAACTTATTATACATTAAAATATCTTAAATGTAGAATTTTTAAAATCACCATTGAAAACAGGAACCTTTGTAGTAAGCAGTTACATATCTAAAATCCACAAAAATCCAATAAGTATGTATAACAATTTTGAAATATATTAGTTTAAATTTATAAATATAAATAACAGGGGTGGTGCACTCACATTGTTGCTTTGACACATCCCCAAAAAGGATTTTAATTATTGTTAAGTAGACTCAAAATACAAATAAAAAGGTTATATTTTAATTAACAATGTCTTTATTGTAGATTAGGGACCATCCATAAAGTATATACACAGTCAGTATACCAATTCTGACAACCCTTACCCCTATGTACATGTACACATTTACCATACCCCATATAAGAATATGCATACACAGTTGAAATACACTTTATATTAAATAAAAATATGACTATACTACTGGTTTGAGAGTATACAAAATAGCTTCACAGAACTTTTTGGCAATTAAGCAATGATGTATGTATAGTATACTAGAAAATCAAATACCTTGTATGATTAAATATATATTATAGACGTTCATTATATATTTGTGTTGTAATGACATAATTTATAGATTATAAATATCAAATTATATTTTTACCATCTAATGTTAAATTGAAGTCACAAATGTAATAATGTTATGTAAGGTATGTAATTGTCTGGCTCTCAATTAACAGTCAATACATGGTGTACAACCTAAAACTTCCGAAATGTTCCAAACTGGAAATGCTGACTCCTCGATAATGATTACAGTGACAGGCAACATGTCCTCATTCTCAATAATAGTCATTGTTACTTTTCATGGCTGCCACAGAAGTTCTAATGTTTACTCTAGTAGAATAGGTCATAGATATTGATCTTCAAGAAATCTATATCTATTCAAAATCAATATCTAAATCTATATCAATCTATACAACATCTATATCAATATCTAAATCACTCTATGTACTAAATTATATAATTCTACCATAGATAATTATTATTGAAAAAGGCAGGGTAACAATTTTCAAGAGCATACATATACTTTTACGCCTCTATCCCCCCTCCCCTTGTATGCTCTTCACCTATACACCCATAGTTCCATAGCGTATTCACACTGGCATAAGATATAATAAATTACAAAAAAATATATATAATTTATATAATTACATACTAAAAGATATAATTATTTTTTAAATACTGTAATACTACAGATGGAAAATACATTATATACCTTTTAAATTATAAAAGTTATAACTGTAAAAAAATTGCAAGTAAGTATCATGGGATAAGCATCTTGTTTTACACACAAATATGCTTTTCTTTAAAACATATACACAATTGCAAATAAACAATGTCAAGGTGGTACAGTACTGTATGTATATACCCAGCAATTATGTATAAAACAAAATAGCATATTTAACATGCTTGGAAATATGTAACTAGTATAAAAACAGAAACCATTTACATGAAAGCAAACCACTATTTTAATTATTTTTTTCCCTTCTTCTTCCGAAACTGTTTTTGGGTTTCATGTATTCGCTTTTCATCTTGCTGCAAAAGAGTTGTGCTTCACTCTAAGATGGCATTTGCAGCAGACTTTGTTGAAATCCTTGACAGACAATCTGCTTGTTAGTTTTTTTTTGGTGTCTGGGTCTGGTTGTATTTCTAGTGCATCTGCAACAACAGTGGAGGCCATTTCTGCTGCTTTCTTTTTTACTGCAATTCAACAAATGTTATTGTCTCATACATTGCAAACATCTTTCAGCAGTCTTGATATAATTGGTAATTTCTGTAACTGACAAATTTTGTCAAAAATGAAGATATGGCCTTGTAGCCATTAAGTGTCTCATGTTGGGGAATTAATATCCTGTTGGATATTAACACATTGTATCCACACACTGAATCAAATGGGCTTCATTTGCTTCATCATAATTACAAGGAGGTCAATATTTTCCAAAGGAAACAATTTCAGAGAAGCTGTCAGTCTGGGAATAGTTTCAGTACATTATTGAGCTTCTCTAGAAGCGCTCAAATAACTGGATTCTTCAGGGCAGAGTCTTCAGTAGTAAAGAAACAGATTTAATGTAAAATCGTTTTGCTAATTAAGTAGAAACGAATATAAACTGGATGATATTATTTTCTATTGAAAGTTTGTTCAGTGTTGTGGATGCTTCAATGACAATGTTTGGTTTCTGAAGTTGATCATTGGTTGACTTGTACTCAATGCTGTAGAGTTTCAAACCAGTTTTTGTCCAACCACCTCTGGTTTCAAGAAACAAAGAAGCAGCATAAACACAAATGACCATAAAGGAAAATAAATGCTTCTTTTCCTCTTCAGAATGTGATGATCATCACATTCTTAGTCCTCCAAGAAATCTACAACAAGTTGAGATTATTAAATTGTCTCTAACTCTTTATGCCACTGGTTCCTTGGATGTCAGAGATGTTGCTGATGGTTCTGGCAATGACCCTAATGGTTCTGGAGATGTCATGTGATGAGTTCACAATGCATCTAAAACTAAAGGTAAGCACTTCAGCTAGATTTTTAAATCAGTGTATTTAAATAAAATATTAATTGCAAAAGATAGACTAAGTTATACTGATTCCAAATATTTATTTATTTGGATATTTGTACATGATTAAAAAATTGTTAGTTGTACTATTTTTTGTCTCAATTAGTATTTGAAATTACAGTTGAATCTGAGGCTGAATTGGCAGTTGAATAAAAAGTTGATTGAAATTATTTTTTTATTTGAATGTGATTAACATTTGTTAGTTGTACTATTTGTTTTAATTAGCACCTGACATTTTATTTAAATATGTGGTTTAATTGGCAGTAAAACTAAAGTTGTATATGTGTTTATTCCAGCTAGTTTGGGAAATACAAATAACCATTTATGTTTCCATTTGGCTCACTACAAATTCTTTGATCTTATAAAACAGTAGTTATTATCTAATGTATTTAAAAAATGGATATCAGAACATAAAAAGTGTATTTCTTTGTTATAATTAACAAAAACTGACTTACTTTTTGTCTTAAGTTTGAGGGGGAGAGATTTTGGAAACAGGTTAACTAGTAAATGAGTTAATTCATAAACAGCTATGCCTATAGTAAACTTTTAAATGGGTCAGTAAACTCATGAATGGGTCACTCATCTTATTAACTGTTAGACATTTTAACAACTCTAAAATTAAGATAATTTAAATAATAATATATATTATTTTACTATAAAAATCAAAATATAAAAAATAAATATTGAATAATTAATTAATTAATATAAAATTTTATTGGAAACATATTTAATAATTGAAACAAACTCATTTAAAGATGATAAAATTATAAAGTAACAATTTATAGTAACAATCTTTAAATAAAAATGAGATTTTAATCTCATGCACAATACATACCATAAAAACAGCCCTTATAAATAAAATATAATATTAATAAACATATTAATAAACTAACCCATTTACAAGGTTGACTCATTTATGGGTTGACTTGTTTACAAGTTGACTCTAATTCAGGTATTTACCCTTGGCCAATTTCCCTCGGATCCACTACATCTACAATTTATAACAAAAATGCACAATTTGACAGAATGAACTATTTATCCTTGTCTGTTGGGCTGCCAATGACAATAGTAAGGTGTTAGCAATCTGGCAACTGGATTAATAACTCTAATGTTAGAAGACCGGCAACTTTCAAAATTAGTACATATATTATATATTTTTTTATTATTCTTACATATATGTATATGTCTATGTATATGTATAAAAACAGAATATACTGAATATTTTAGTATACTATGTATATGTTTATTATTAGTAAAAAAAATAATAATAATAACACATTATACATGTATTAAACTTAATTTCCTTATTTATTTCCACATTCATTTCCACATTCATCTAGAGAACCAGAACACCTACAGAGATGTACTATATACTTTTTTTGCTAGACTCAAAATTTTGCTTTTATCCCCAAGATATGACGTCATCAAGGATACATTTACTTTGTAAAACACCTAATTGTCATATCTTGGGGATAAAAGCAAAATGTTGAGTCTAGCAAAAAAAGGTATATAATAGAATCGCTCAAGCTTCATTTTGATATATAGTACGTCTCTGTAGGTGTTGTGGTTCTCTAGATGAATCCGGAAATGAATCAGGAAATGAGGTTTAATACATAAATATACTTGATTTATTTGTGATATGTGACTAATATTATTATTATATTTATGATTGATTCATTTACATACACTGCAAAAACTAAGACATAAACCGTATTCTATGCCACATAACCTTTATGCTCTCATACAATTTATGCACTTAGTACAGCTTAGTACATGCGGTATATGCCCACATACAGTTTATGCCAACAAATATTTCCTGTGACATAAGCCATATGCAATTGAAATTAGTGCATAAACCATATCATACAGACTGAAATAATAAACCATACATACTTCAATGAAACAAAAACTTATTATGTATTATTTAGACAACATACATAATTTACAAATGTTAGCACAAACTATTGTTCAGTTAACCATGTACATTACTTTTTTAATACTGAATAGCTATATAACAGGTATATATGTTGCTTAGATGTTTATATAAGTGCATGAAGTTTATATGTTACAGCAGAAGTTTTAACTAATTATGTAAGTTAAATATATGAAACACAATAAATTTATTTATTATGGAATGTATAATTTAAAAATATTATTAAATATGTGTATTTATAAAATACATTATGTATACTTTACCATTAGTAAATACATTTAAATTTATTTAAATACACACATGTATATATATATATTTTTTTATAACCAAATCATAAAACAAATGTGTTTTTAATAACACAATTATTAATTTTTGGTAAAGTATGTTTATTACACTTAATAAATACAATAAGTTAATAACAGTAATTAAATAATACATTTAAAGCTAAGTAAATACAATTATTATATTTAATATTGTTATCTGTAGTAAGTTTTGTGCTTATATGTATTTACAAATAACATAAAATTTTTACAATTTTTTCTACCATTGTACTAATTTTCCATTTTCTTTAAATGTTTTGAATACATTGAGTTTGAGAGGAGCTGAAGCCACCATTAATTCGATGTGTAAAACAACTATCGGAATTCCTCCATAACAAGAACATAATGGAGGTCTACAAATCTAAAACACACATAGCCATAAGTTAATGTATGCTTGACTTACAATGTTGACATTCTGCAGGCAGCCCCACATTCATTCAGGCTTGGTACTATTACAATACATGGAAATATATATTCTCAGCAGTTGCACATTAACTGCATAATATCATCGAGATAATATTGATATGTATGGTTCGCATTTAATCTCATTTTGGGGGGTGATTGCCAATAAATAAATATCACTTTAATTTTTTCAAGAACCAAAACCGTTTCTATGGCTGCAGAATCCAGGATAGGGTCTCAAATTCATAGAATTGAATGGGGAATCCAATGGTATTAACCAGAATGCAATCAAAGTCTTACTTAGGGATATAGTACTATATTAATTTTGGAGTCTATAGATTAATCATATTTTTTCATTTCTATATTTACATGTAAAAAAAATAATTTTTTTAAATTTCTGTCAAGCTTTACATTTAAAGCTTTGGCTCTTATGTTTTGAAACACTAATCAGACAAAATATAATTGTTTTATGTGAAACAAATTTATCAGATAATTACTTACAAATAAAATTATAGACTGAATATATTTTTATTTATTTAAAGATGAAGGCTTTTTCATTTCATTCCCTATTTATTCATGTTATTGTTTCAAGCAGGCATGATTTTCCCCCCATATTTTCTGTATTTTTTTAGTTCAAATAGATCGTTTTTTAGAATCGTTCAAAACTGCAATAAAAATTCAATGCTAAGGGGGTGAGGGTTATCAATAATTGTTACCTCCCAGCCATCTAGAGTATTTATTTCCTTTATATTATATTGCATATATTGTATTTATATTTTATTAATTACATAGAAATTGCAGTATCTACTCATTTCTTATTGTGTTCCCGAAAATTATATTCCTGATCAACGGTTATCAATCTATGACATTTCAATTGATACATTGCGGTTATTAGATGCATACATCTGTTTTTACTTCACTTTTTTGAAGTAGGAAGATAGGGTGCTGTACCTATCACGAGTTGTGGAAATCATGCACAGACAAAATTGTAGTACTGAGTCTAAAGCACGAATTAGGGAAATTTGGCCTCTTCTATTCGCAAAGTCTATGACAGACAAAGTAAATGCAGAAAGACAAAACTAAAGGAGTACCTTTTCTATCGTCAAAAACATTCCTTGTTGGTTTTGCACTTTTATGAAGCTATCTTACCACTTCTTTAACAATATGTCATTATGTTTCAAAAATCAGATCCCATAGCACATCTTCTTCATGATCAACAATCAAAGCTCCTTCAACAATTTATTGTGTGTTTTGTAAAACCAGTGTTAATTCTAAAAACGAGCAAAGATCTTGTTGTGCCATTAGAAGACTCTGCTTTACTCCATCAGCATCTTTGGTTCATTGGAAACAAGACTTGCCAAATATTAGATCAACTTAATATCACATCAAAAACTGCCTTCATGACCAATGTTGCTACTGCCTTCAAAGAATGCTGTATTTACCCCCAAAAAAATATGCCTGTCAATAATGAGGCATTGCAAATTCTGTCTGTTCTCAATCCTGATGTACATAGTCACACCACATCAATGTCATTGATGCTGCGAATTCCATCAATTATCCCTACTGTTATGTCTGATACAGATCGAGATATGTTTGAAATGGAGGTTCGAAATACCATTGACGCTGCGTGGTGTGGCTCCTTGGATAGTGCAGTGAGTGGCTATATTTTTGTATTTTTTAAATACCACTAAAATCATGCCTGTAAATGACGTAATACTTAGCAAATAAGACATCTGCTGATATCACAATAAGGCCTTCTATATGCTGCTCATGGCAGGCCATGTATGCAATTGATTTAATTTTATTGGTTAGCTGATGGGGGTGAATGTGAATGATAGTTGGTGCAAGACAAACAACCAACTTTCTGCAAATGAACAATGTCAATAGCATTCTTTGGCCCCTACAATCTCCTGACCTCAATCCAATTGAGAATCTGTGGTCTCACATCCAACAGGAAATTAATGGCATAGTTGTTGAAGGCCTTCAAGGTCTTTGGGCTGCCACTCAGCGAGTGTGGGATGACACTCCTCAAGATCTGTTAAACAACATCATTGATTCAATGCCTCGTAGACTTGAAGAAGTGATTGCAGCTAGAGGTGTCTCTATTGGCTATTAAGTAAATTTTTTCCCCATTCCCTTTTTGAGAATGCACAAATGCCCCTTTTCAGGGCTACCACTTGTTGATTAAAAAAACTAAATCAAAAATAGAGGGCGGCGTTATTATAATGATTGGGGGTGTATATATATATATGGATTAGTCATGTTACACATTCACAAAACTTGTTGTGTGTTATTCATGTTTATTCACATTTGCACCCCATAAGCCTGGCATCCCCTTATTAGGACAGCATGGGATATGTGTTATTCTACTACTGACCAATGCTGCAGCAGAGGTCAATATTTACCTTCAATATGTGTTATTCAGTTATTCTACATATATAACTTCCTTATGTCCACAGGCAGGTTGGTGTGGGAAAATCATTTGTTTTAACATTCTGACCATATATTACATGTTATTGTGCCTATATATATAGATGACACTATATTAAACTAAAATAATCCCAGTTATTCACAATTAACATTTTTGAGTAATACAATAGTTTCCCAATACATAATACTAAAAATTAGGTATCAAATCTCCATTGCTACAATATAACAGTTAATTATAAACAATTTTCTATATTTAAGGACACCAGGCATTAATGGATTTAAAAGGTAAATTAATTAAAGTTAATGAAATTATGTCTTTTAAAATTGATATTTATATATGTACTGTTTATAATTTTTTTAAATAATATCATGCATATATATATTTTTAGTAATTAATATAATCAGGACAACTATAATAATAATATATAGTTATATATATAATATTTAATTAATATGAAAGAATACTAATTATCATAATTATGTTAGCATTTATTATAAATGTTTAATAATTACTCATTATTATAATAGAAAAACATATAATAAAACTGTGAATTATGTAAACATGTATTTCATTTGTTCTTAACCTTTTGCTTTTGGGTTACATAAGTTTTAGGATAGTTAAAAATGCTATAAGCATACAATACATGAATACATAAATACAATACATAGTATGTACTACATACATTTAGGTGCCATCAGAAAGTTTTGTCTGATTTTTATAAATGGAAAAGTCTTGATAATTTTAACAAAATATGTGTATTTTTAGCAATAAATGAATGTAGGAATAAATTTTAATTATGACTATACATAAATTACAACAAGTTCTTCAAAAATAATTACCTGCTAGCATCCACACATGTTGTCCATCTTGCTGGTAACATATTGATGCCCTTAGTGATGAATCAATTTATTTTATTTAACTAGTATTTTACAGAATCAACAACTTCATTGAATTTTTTTAATTGTGAGCCTGAGAAGTACGCTTTTAGTGAATAGAAGATGTAGTAGTCACTTGGAGCAAGATCAGGAGAATACAGAGGATGGGTATACAAGGCAAGTTGAGTTGGATCAACTTTTCTGAGGTTGCTCTTGCAGTATGAGGATGAACATTGTCTTGTAGGAGTGTAAATATTACTTTCTCTTAGCTTGAATTCTGTCCTTCAACTCATTCAGCAATCCACAGAAAACTTTAGACATCATTGTCTGTATTTGTTCAAGTAGTTTCCAGAGAACCATACCTCAATTATCCCAGAAGAATATAGCCAAAATGTTGTCTTGTCTGGTATTAAAGATCTTGTGACATTATTGATTCTAGGAATTTCATCTGCTTCATTGGTTCAAAATGTCATCTGCTTCATTGGTTCAAAATGTCATCTGCTTGTAGGTGCCTTTATTTCTCCATATGATCCAGGTCTCATCAACTGCAATCAACCTTGGTAAGAAGTTATTAGCTGTGAATTTGACAAATAATTCATTGAAGATGTAGATGCAGACCTTTTTGTTTCCTTCAATGAGTATATGAAGTACCCACCTACAAGATAAGTAATGTAGGCTGATCTTCTTCATGTGCTCCCATATCATAGTCTGATTAACACCCATAGCAGCTGCTATTTCCACACTACTTGCTATAAGAAAGATTTTCAAATAATCCTGTATTCCAGCATCAATATCTTCAGGCTTCACAGACATCCTATTTTCCCAATTTGTTTTGAATTTTACCTACTTCTCCTATTTTTATACTAATTTACATATTTTATTATTTAAAAAAATTATTTGTGAATTTTATTAGGTATTTTGTTATTATTTAGTTGCCCTAACCCTAGTATGCAGTAATGTCATTAGGTTATGAGATTATTTTTGCTAAACATATTCATTATGATTATAGGGAGATAACTAACCATAGCATGCTGATTGTCACTGTGTAGCTTTAGTAAAGCATATTCAGTGTGATTTTACTTTTACTCCGGTTATTCCTTTTTTTACCTCTGTATATGTGGCTATATACAGGGAATGGGATGGCCGAGTGGTTAAGACGCTGGTTTGCAGATGCCGAGTGTGTTGTCTCGGAGCAGGTTCGAGCCCACCCTTGGACTCTCCCGTTCCTGGCTAGCAGCTGTGCTAGTCGATAATTAGCGACCCTTAATGGGTTCGTTTGGTATGAAAAATGTGACTGGGACTCTGTAAGAGTCATTGGTGAAGTGGGCGCGCTTCATAAACTACTCACTGCTCCAGAATCGTCTTTGAGTGTTTATTAAACAGATTTTCGACGTTAAATACATAATTTAATTTATAGTATCATCTAATCCTATCTTGAAATACCTGTCAAATATAAATTGTATTACAGATCAGGGAAAACACTGGGAATGACTTACTGCTTTACTATTTACTGCCCCCACCCCTCTTTCTTTTTGCTTGTAACAACAATTAATATGGATAGTTTTTTTTAAAGTATTTATGGTTTATAGGATACACTGCCCTTATGTATATATATTTAAATGAGAAAAAATAAAAAGAATGTATGTATGTATCCACAATGTTATATATAAAATAACATCCTTATTATACATTCAAAATATTAGCCACATGTTAAACCAGGTAGATTATTTGGCAGTGAAGATGAGTAACTTGGATAAGATGAAGAAGGTTCTCAAGAACTTATTCAAGGATGTTGATGAGTTTGCACTGATGACTGAAACGTACAAGCAACAGCTGCATCATATCGTTAATTCTAATGCACTTCAACAAAAGGCCAAAGAGAAAGAGGAGGGTTTGGTGAAATTGCAAAAAGATTTGGACAGTTTATTAAAAGACCTCAGTGCTATCTAAACGCAAACTAACCACTGTATCTCACACAATGACTAAATTGTATTGATATAGTATACACATGTGTGTATACACAAGTATGTGTTCTCATCATTATATTTATGCCTAATAAATATATATATACCTACCACATTAAATTGTGTTACATGCTTTGCAAATGTATACCTTAAATTTCATACACACATCTTGAAAATACTACGAAAAATGTTATACATGTTTTGTGGGTACCTTTTTAATCTATTCAAAGGATGATATTTTCGTATAATGTTCTTTTTGGGGAAAAGCAGGCTGTCTATTTGTATGTACACAAATCAGAATATGTAATAAATATATCAGTTCAATTTTATAAATTCCATATATGTAAATTACATGAATGATTACTAAAGATAACAATATAGCTCAAACTATCTTTACAAGCAATGCTTATTTTTATTAATGTGTAATCAAATTCAAGGGGCAATATGTTGAAAATAGAATATTTAAAATTAACATCCCTTCAATGCATCTGATTAATTTTCAGTGCTGCACCTGAAGGAAAAATGTTAACATACATGCAAATACAAAATTCCAAATTTTATAGTATTTTTATTGGAAATGTTGAAAATTTAAAAAAAATTTATAATGTTAATTTAATTAATTGTTGTCATTATAATTATTAGTTTATAATAAATATTAGTAATAAATAACAGTAGTTAAAATAATTTGTATATTAGAGTCTATGCATTAAAATACAATGTATGTACAAAAATATATTAATATAACATTGTAACATTGTCATCTACAGTTCTAGTTGACTTATAAACAATTTCACTAAATTGAATTATTTCACTATTACACTTTATTTCATAGCCATATAGGTAGCTATTTGATAATTCATGGCTGTCATCCTATAATCCTCTACATCTTCAATTATTTCTGACTCTCAAACAGTAGGAACAACTCATATTTTTATAAATTGTATATTTCTATCACTATTGTATTAATATAATTTAATCATTACCATTTCACTTCAGCTTCAGGAATAAACATATCATTAAATAAAAATAGATGACATTATCAAATTAAAAAATAGATTACAAAAATATGCATTTCATTTTACATTAAAAAACTAATTCAACCAATTAGAAAGTGTCGATACAGTATTTACATATATTGTTTATTTTAGACATTCAATTTTTTAAAGATTCAGACTTAATTTGATCAATATTTAGGTTAAAATTATTTTAAAATTATAGAAAATAGTTATTGTTAAACATGCTAAATTTAATATGAAGTTATGTAATGTAGTTCATTTACATGTGTGCATATGTACAAATGTGCATTTATATAGTATTAGTATAAAATGTATCATGATAGTACCTATTAGTACACAGTAATAATGTTATAAAGTATCGTAGAAAAGACAAGACACAGAGAAGTAAAATTATTTAAAACACCTTTGTATTTATTTTGTACATTTCACTACAATTGTGCTGTCATACATTGTGTCTTCATTACTGTTTCTAATTATTTTGAACAATATGTTTTAGATGACATATTCTAAAAAACTAGGGGGAAAATTTTTTGGTAACATGGTGTCCTGTTTTTATTTTAAAATACCTTCTATGAACTCCCTAAGACAAATCATCTTCGTGATTTAGAAGTTTTATGTGATAATTATAAAAATAAACAAATATAAATACAGTACATTGTATTTTTAAATACAGCAGTACATATACTTATAATTGTCCTTTTTTTGTAGATATAGTTTTCTTTCACAAATAATTAACTTTTTTTATCTAACAGAACCAACAATGGTAAAACTCCTCATCTTTGGATTTATTGCTCTAAGTGTTATTCAACATACATGTTATGCACATGAGCCTTTTTTTCCTATTCATAAAAGTCTGCAACGTATTCTATCTGCTTCCAAAGAACGTGAGGACCCTGAAGTTAAACAGAATATTGTAAGTTATAAACTTATTTATTTAAGTTTTCTTTGTTAAATATAACTTGTTATTTTTTATAGTTTTATTATATTATAAATTTAATTATATATTTCTGCTTTAAAATTATTACTATTGCTCTATTTTAGTCACAAGTAATTCTTGGAAAAGGCTATCCTTGCGAAGAATACACGATTACCACCCAGGATGGTTACATGTTGGGTATTCAGAGGATTCCCTATGGAAAAAAGAATAAGACACAGAGTAAGTATTAGTTACAGTTTTAATTATGAATTCTGTGTAATAAGAATCCTTTTATACAAAAATATTTTTTTAATATATTTTTTATTTCAAACTTATTTCCACCGTTTGTGAAATATATTATAGACCTCATACATAAATAATGTATTTAGTAACATTCATTTTCAGCCAATCGTCCAGTAATCTTCATGCAGCATGGCCTTCTCGACTCAGCCCACACATTCGTCAACAATCTCGCGAATGAAAGTCTCGCCTTCATTCTTGCCGATGTTGGATACGACGTATGGCTCGCTAATAGCCGCGGAAACACATATTCGAAACGGCACAAGACTCTGTCACCTGATGACGACGCTTTTTGGGAATTCTCATGGGACGAAATGGCGGAACTAGACCTCCCAGCATGCATATACTATATACTGAATGTCACGAAGGCCCATAAAATTGGTTATGTTGGTCATTCTCAGGTAATTTTTTCTATCAAATGTGTTTCTTATTTTGTTAGTTTTCAAACTTTTTCTAAGATATGTGAATTTAAGAAATATATGGTTATAATTAGGTTTTAGATATTAGAAAAACACATTCGATGTCTCTTAGCATACATTTTTTTCGTTTTAGGTATATGAAAACCCTTATGAATTGAGATTTTAACTTCCAAAAATGATGGAAAATATAAATTTGACACTGTTATTATAGTCTTTCATATTTTTGGCCTAAATACCTTTTCGTTTCGTGTTGTATTAATATTTAAATTCTTCATGAGAGACGCCAATAAGTCATGCATATCATGTGGTAGGCTATTTTAATAAAAATCGACGTAAAAAAGGTTTTCCATTGTTAAATTTTATTTTAAATAATATCTGGAAGTAGCCAAACCTCATGAAAAAGTCATAACTTTTTTTCTCCTAAAATTCCGAAATAGCTGAATTTTTTTAAATGAATTTTTTCCATTTTGATATTCTAATCTATCCATAATTGATAGTACAGTTTGAACACACTACGGTGCTTGAAGATATTGTAGTTGGATGGAAAATGATTTAGCATTTTTCAATTATCTGTTCAATTGCTTATTTATTTATTGGATGAAAGAATGCATGTTAGAATATATCACATGAATGCAATAATATATGACATGTTTCGTTACTAGGACTTTCTGTGGATTTACCTTAAATATCTTTCTGTCTATATTTCTTAAAGTTTGAATTTGTAAGATATGCGGAATTAGCAATATTTTAAAATATATTTGCAAATGGTGTCTGTAGTGTGCAGCATGTAATGTTTAATGATGCAATAATTTAACCTTTGAAGTTATAGGTGTTTTTAGAAGCCTATTTAGCCAGGTAGAGGGGGTGGGAGGGTCGAAAATGAAAAAATCTACATTGATAGCTATTTTTGATAATTTATGATGTCATAATTGTTATTGGTATAGGTACCAACAAGATAAGTTAGCAAAAATATGCTAGGATATATTTAACTAATAAAAGTTTCATCTTAAATGCCTTTTGATACATGTAAACTCTTAAAATGTCTAAAAATATTACTTTTAACTCAGTTTGCGCCATATATAAGTCATCACGTGTTCCAGTATATTCTACGAATTATAATATGGATTAATGAAACTATTAGAACGATAAGCTTAGGTAATATTGAGCATATTATCGGTTGATCAATTTGATCCCTTCGTGCTTTTCGGTTTAATTATTTGTTTGAGTATATTCAATTTATTGTTATATATCTCAAACAAATTTTTTAGAACTAGCATAGACATGTCACAACTATTTAAATCTGTCGTTTGAAAATTTTCTTTTTGTAACATTAATTATATTTCACTTAAAGAACTGAATATGACCGTGGTTAAATGACTGTAATACTTCCATTAAGACTTAAATATAATTAAATTGCATACATGTAGTTTTTTAAAAGCGTATTTTTCCAATAAATTTGGGTATATGCATTTTTTTAATTCATTGTTAATATATTGTTTATGTATTTATGTATAATATTGATTTGAATGATTATATATAATTGTAAAGTGATTTTATATATGTCATGGTGTAAAAAACAATGGTTTTGACTAATTATTAATATCTGTTATACGGATTTTAAAATTGTTTGGTTTTGAATCTGAATTAATTCCGGTTATATATAGTTTACAGATATTTCAATTTTATGAGACTTAAATTTATTACAGGATGACTTATTTTATGTATAAAAGTTCTTTCACTCTCTTGCCTTTGATAATGACCTTTATCTCACTTTTTTTGATGTGCGGAGTTAGTATGTGCACATGATAAGGACGAAGTGGCACATTCACATCTGATAATTAATAGTATTGCGCATGCAACAAAAGTACATTTTAGATTGTCTTTGTGACATTAAATTGTATTTGTGAGCAACTCATTTAATTGTAATATGGAATCAGTTAATTTTGTTTTGCTAAAAGTTGTAATATATGTTTTTAGTGTAAACGGTTACTAATATTCTTATTAAATGTTTTCTACATTCTCGAAAATTATATTTCTCTATTTAATGTCTAATCTCTAACGAAGATGTATTTAAAATATCTTTGTGTGCATTTGTTGGTATTCTCAATGGGGGAGGAATTCCATAAGCTACGATAAGATAAGCGAAGACGTGTTTATTAGAATCTACTAAGATATATTTAAATGGACGGTGGTATAATGAATATTTTAAAAGTTTATTAATATTCTATAATTAGTAGATTTGCGGCTCTTAATCAACAAAATTATATGCGGAACTTTTCCATAATATGGTATAGTACTTAAATATAATATAATTACTAATATTTAAAAAACGTTACAATTGAATATAATAATCGAGTTTTGATTAATGATTTCCATTATAATAATTAAAAAATCTTTTTATTTAATATAATTGAAATAACTGAATATGTGGGTAAGCCAATACAAAACTGCTACATTTACAGTTAATGCAAAGAATTCACATATATATTGAAGGATGAATATGGAATTTAACTCAAATAACAATTTAGAAAACATTAACTTTATATTAGATATTTACTGTTGTAAAAAATAATTAACTAGTCTTTATATTACATTAATTAATTTTTTTTCTGTTCATTCCTTTTATTACACAGTTTCTTTAACTTAATATTCTATGCTTACAGACTTTCTCATCTTTTCAAAAGTCAAAATACGTATTTTTTACGGTTCTTCTAACACAGACAGAAAACAACCCGTATTTTGCATCACAAATTGCCGTAGTTTCGTGGAATCGACTGTAGTAAAATTATAAAGTAAATGAATGATATAAAATGCTACTAAAAATTACATATTTCTAAAATCTCAGTTGTCCGTAGTTTTATATTATTTAATTGTAGATCGTAATATGTCCTTTAACCTACTGTAAAAAAATGATGCAGCATAGATGCTATCATGATAATATATTTGGTTAGACTTAGTTTTATGTTATTTAACGCTTTCAAATTTGACTATAAGCGTGGCAGAAAAGGGTTAAATATCATGCGTCGACAACACTGGCAATAGTTTATTTTCAAAAATTGTTTAATTAATGAAGGTTGCAACCGATCGGGATGAATTTTGAAAGCATAATTTCTGTTAACTTATAATTTATACAAATTACATAGTAACTAATTTTTATTAATTAAAAAATACAATGTAAATATATAATTTAATTTATTTTGAAATTTCACACGCGAAAGATTTAAAAGTAGTTACAATAATAAACTGATTTTTAACACGATTGTATATAGTTTGTATGGGTTTGGTTTTATAGGGAAAATCTTTGTGTCCTAATTTTACAACTAATAAACCTTTTCATTTCTGAAGGTTTGATTTTAATACAATTTTTACAGAATCTTTCAAATGATTAAATTCAATGCATATTATAGGATTTACTAATTAATATAGGCTACATATATGAATGATATACTATTTTCACATATTATCAGCTGTGTGACTAACTCACGTATTTTACTTGAAATTGAAAAAAATTATTTCCATATGTATCGATATTTTAATGCGGTTTTCACAACTTATAATATTGTTATTTAATGTATCTTCGATGAGTAGTTGAAAAATAATTTGTGAATTGACATCTGTAAATTGTGTGATCAACTCGTGCATATCTGAAGATATGTGATTGGGTCATGCAGCCAACGATATGTTATCATTAATGTATAAAATAATATTTATCAAATAATTAAGATTAACACCTTAATAAATAAATAAATATAAAAGTATATATTATTGTAATATTATTAAACATACTATATTCATCATAAAGTAATATATATTTTATTATTATATACCATAATTGTATTACAACTCAATAACCCTTTTTGATTTCTAATAATAAATTTATAAACACTAATATAATAGTTTAAATTTAACTTCATGGAACGTGCATTTTTTGCTTTATCGACTTCATCAGGGCACTGAAATCGCCTTCGCCAAGTTCAATAAAGATCCCGAACTCTCCTCGCGGATTGCACTGTTCGTTGCGTTGGGCCCAGTGGTCACCCTGAAACATATCAAGAGTCCAATCCGCTTTTTGGCACCCTTCTCCTACTTTGTGGAGGATGTTATCGACCTGTTCGGGAGCGGGGAATTCTTGCCCAGCTCAACTCTGATGAAGATCCTGGCTGAACTAGTGTGTGGGGGTCGGGAGGCGGAGCTTGTCTGCGGCAATGTCATCTTCTTGCTTACTGGTTATGATGAGAAAAACACAAATACTGTGAGTGTTATATGAATGCCCTATTGCTTTAGTTGAACTTAAGTGAAGATTAGAGATCCAGTCGATGGACTGCACTTCAATACTCTCTTCCTTAGTTGTGACGTCGCTGGATTAGTTTTTCTAACTATCAGCCAGTGTCATGGTGGTTAGTTTGGGGACATGTAACAAGCACACATGTTCTACTATTTTCCATATGCACACTAGTCAATAATATATAATCAACACATTTTCAGGAATGTAACTGCATAATGACATAATTGGCAGTTGGTCATATCCAATTTCGGAATAAAAAAAGTTGATGTAATCTTTGTGTGCTGAGTAGACCTCCTAACACTGATATAAATAGCTACTGCCAACTCAATGTAGCTGAGTTACATCCATCGTCAAAATTGAGATATAATCGAGAAATGTTCTGAAGTCTGTGGTTAGCTTGTTGTAGAAGTACAACGTTAGAAAATTATTCTCAGCATTTTTGAAAGGAAGTCAAAATACAAAAATAAAAATGTTATCTATTGCACACATTGATCTTTTCCCAAACATTTTATAGGAACTTTTCAATACCTTTAACAATTCCAACAGTTTGTTTTGATAACAACAGTGATGGGTGAACTATATTATGTTCACAAAGACAACACTATATATGTAAACGATATTATCGAATCGTTTATTGCTGTAAAAATTGCAAAGTTACTCTGACTAATCTAATTGTTTTCTTACTTTATACAAATTAACTATCTGCATTTTAGACTTTCGTTTAATCATGGACAGTGTTTACATTTGCATTACATAGGCAGCTTACATTTTCTTGTCAACCTATGTCATAATACATTCTAATTATCCACCAACTATATCAGAAAATGTAGATTTTTTTTGGATCTCAAAATCAAATGTCGTTTTGGGTCTGATTACGCCTAATAATTCAGGGTATTGTAATAATTTTTTGCGAAGATTTTAATTGAAGTCCATATCACATGCTTCGTCTAGTTTGACTATTCGTTTTATTTTAAAGAATTACATTACGTTTAATTTTAATGTTTTTATAACTTGTAACCCTAAATTTGTTATCTATTATAGATTGTTAAAAAGCCATATTTCAGTAGTACGTTTTCCGTAGTTTTCTTTGGGAAAAGGGTCATTAACATAATTGTCAGTTTCATCCAGAAATAAAATAATTACCGCACAATATAGTATCTAATCAAAACTGGATACTATTTCTACTGTATTATCTAAATTGTACAGCTTTCCCGTTAGTCTAGTAGTCCCGTTGGACTAGTAATTCAGTAATGTTTAAAAATGGTTCATTCAAATGTGTATATTTGAATAACCTTGATTGAATGAGGGGAAAACAGATATTATATACCCTTGCATGAATATAATTTACTGGCAACCCTGTATCGGAAACTTTTCTGGACAAACGGAACCTTTGCATCAACGGAATATAATAATTTCTAAGTGCATGCAAGAAAAGATTGGTTGTATAGTTTGATTTATGTGTGCTCGAATAAATAGGTGTTATATTACATAAATAGCTAAGTTATATAAAAGTTATATATAGAAATTATAAATTTATAATTCTACTTTCACTATTTTTTTCCTTTGCTTTAAAAAATATATAAATTATATTATGTAATGATTAATTAAAATATGTGGAGAATAATTGCTTTTAATAATTTTATACAGTTATTTGAAAATTATATTGACTTTTTTATTGTTGGTTAATATTACCACACATTATTCTTTATAGTTTAATTAGTTAATAGATTTGTCCTGTTAAGCAGACCTGCAAAATGGAAGATGATATGACTGCTATATCAATTTATTTGTATTTTTTATTTAGACTCGACTGCCAGTCTATGTAGCCCATACGCCAGCCGGCACTTCAGCTCAGAATGTAGTTCATTATAGTCAAGTAAGTTTGAAGAAATCTCTTTTAATTTTATCCTTATTTAATATTCACAACTAAAATCATGTCATTTCTAATATTTTCTTTCATCTATACTAAATATTTAATACGGAGTTATAAATGACTATATAACGTTTTTATGTATTTTTATTTGTTATATTGAAATCTAGGAAAAATAGATATAAGTCAAAATTCTGCCAAATTAAATAATTTCTAAAATGTTCTGCTACACTACTCTAAGTAATATTTTGTTCTGGTATACCGTTTACTCGAAGTCTCATATGAGTCCTAATTATAAGTTATCACAATTGGTTTTGTAATTACATCCATATAGCATAGGTAATCCTGATTTAGCAAGTTGATTTTGTCGCTTATAGGCTTATCTAATGACCTTGTCTGCACAGTCGTAAGTTGCTACTGCGCATAATACTTTAGACTATGACTAAGACTATGGTATGACTCTTCAAATATTTATTATTGTATATTTAAGCATGAGTCACCATAATGATTAATTATTATAGGTGCAAAGATAAGTTATATTTGTTTCGACTTTGCTCTTTGGGGCGTTAAATAAGTGTTCATATGTATACTTTATGCATTAATTTGTGATTTTAATCATATTTTGTTGTTATTAAATTAATTTGTTTTACTTATAGAATTTAGTTTGATACGTATTTGAATTATTTGATTGATTAAAATAATATTTGTGAACAAATATTAGATTTATTTCGAATACTATAGACTAATATTGTAATAACAGTGTCAACTTTAGTGATGGGGTCGCAGTCCCCCCCCCTCATCGAAAGCACTCTAGTTTTCAATTTTTTGCCTCCACTTTATTCCTCAGTTACAATTTTTTCTCTTTTATTTTAAATAATGTGTACCTATATTTTGATTTTAAAAACCTCTGTTAAAAAATATCATATGCTAAACATTTTGGGGAAACTCCTTCTGAGATGCCTTTAAATGCTTCTTAATACATAAAAGTCAAACATTTTGGTACGCTTAACACGTAGTCATGACACGGCGTAGTTGACTTAGAAATGCTGCCTCAACCTCTGAATAATATCAATGTTTCATCGATGTGATAATGAACTTATATAATAGATCATATTACATATAAACAGAATTTTATGATATTCGAATATAATTTCTGATTTGTTTAAAGACAATAAAACCGTATATAATTTTTTTTACTAATTTTAAAATAAAAAATTGAAATTATATATTTTTTAATTTAATTTTTTATATTAATATATTTACTAACCGTATTATAAATTATGCTAATTAGATTAGAAATTATACTGTTTGTAAATTTAAATACGTTATTTGTGGCCTACCTTTATTAATTTATATTTAATTTAGTAATTACAACATCATTAAATAAAAGGAAATTGAGACTAAGCGTTATAGTAAAAAAAACGGTTTTTAATAAAAACTGAAAAAGTCAAATTAAAATTAGCTAGAAGTGGAATCCATTATACATTTATTATTTTGCGGAAAAAATAAACTAGGTTACAGCCCAAGCCACCTATTAACAATTTACAATTTATATTATCATATGTGAATTAGTACATCGTTACTCGATGTGTACTTCTCCGATCGGTCTGTGGTTTAGTTATCACACCTCCAATTCCACATTAGACTGGATTAAATAGTTTAATTTTGTTATAATACTTATATCAAATACATCATACACTATAATCCTATATTACAACGAATAAAGGGTGTGGCATGTATATAGTTCAGATAATCAGAATGTCACATTGGTAATATTGTATGATGTTGTTATTGTAGCACTATATGGCATGTTAGTTAGTTTTTACTAGTTTAGGTTGAAATGAAGTGCACATAATTATCATGAATTAAACTGTTTATCATAACCGGATTAAACTAAATATACCATTGTCATGTCTGGTTGCCCTGATAATAGGTTTGTCAAGTGACTTTTTTAATGATTAATCAGATGATATTTAAATTTCAATGCTGCTGAATCATACATTAGAGAATTCACTGTGTTCTTTTAATTTTTCTACTATGTTAATGTACGAAATTGTATTTTTATATCAAGTAACGCTATCAAAGAGACACCTAATATTTTTTTATTACATTTTATTAATATCCGAGAATATTTAAGTATAACAATATGTTTTCTATTCCGTCAATATACATTTTTGCTATAGTTTGTACAATTATTATGGTTGTGTACGGCAAATTGCTTACATGAAATATAATACAAACAAGTTGTAGGTTAACCTGAATTGTACAAAAATCACAAATAATTACTTTGTGTGTAACAGGATAAAATGACAGACAATATTGTCAATTAACTATTCAAAAATCGATGCTTTTGATATATTCAATGTTGACTTAATTATTCGCAAATAGTCCGATTTTCACAAATTGTAGACTTCATATTTTCATATAATGAAATGGATATAACTAAACGTAACTTATTGGTTCGATAAGTAATTAGTTGCATATACAATATGATTTCATAATCGGGTTACAATTATTAGTTTTAGTTTTTATGGTATATTGTTTCATGTAAATATATACAGTATTTATAGTGTAACTTGTATTTTTCTATTCTTATTAACTGTCTACTTTCTATCATGTTTAAAACATTCTACTTTTAATTCCAATCTGCGTATCTTTGTATAATTATTTCAGTTTTATTTTAATTATATTATGTTATAATATATATCACGTTATTGCAGAATAGAGATATCACATTCTAGAAATATAGCTATACTAAAGTTATACTAATATAGTTATACTAAAGGATTTATAAATAGATAACTAAACTAGTTTCAATATGATGAAATCAAGACATGCAGGAGACATGTGGATGTTTCAATTATTATAAGTTACTACCTATGCGATTGAAATTAATCTGGATAATGTTTCCCCTGTTTAAATCTTGTATTCAAATAGTTCCCTGGAGAGGTTAGATTACTTGTAAATGTATTATGAAAAATAGCCTAAATTTGTATTCTGATTAAAAACGTATCTCATAATTGCTATACACGATTATTGTATTATTATCTAATATAGCACAGTGTTTATAACATATCGGACCAAAATGGATGTTTTTTTATTAAATGTGGGTATCGGGATGACTGAACATTTACGCTTTATTCAAATATCTAGCGGGAAATTTTTGTAAATATATGAATTTATAATTTTTGGAAAATTGTGTTATAAAATAATGTCTTGTGTACGTTACATACTGCTATTTAAATAAATGAATATATAAATAAAGTTAGTGAATTGATGATTTAAATATATTTAATTAAAGTTAATAAATTGATGATTTAAATATGTTTAATTGAAGTTTATGAATTGATTATTTAAATGAAGTTTATGAATTAATTATTTAAATGAAGTTAGTGAATTGACGAATTTAAATGAAGTTAAATAAATATTGTGACATTTATTCTCGGTTACATTTATGTTGTCAAATTATATACACTGACGGCGGACCTATTGATTGTTTCTGGGTGTGAAGTATTTATTTTATATCATGTTCATGTATACATTATCGTAGCGCCGCATGGATAATTCTACCTGCATACTGTGTTAATTTAGTCTAAATAAACTGTTACTGTACTCTACACTCGGCGAGCTCGAATATATAGTTGAATGTATACACTATAACTATAACTGTACAACCGTCAAATCATCATCCTTTCGCAATCACTAATCAAATTGCGTAAATTTGTTTGTTTTTATTTATATGTACTGAGATATGTGTTATGATCATTTATATAATTATAACTATACTGAACAACTACATCTAGTATTAAGATACTTGAATACATCTTTATATAACATACTATACATTTTAATCACGTAACCTATACACATGTATATAGTATTAAATGCATCAATTTAATTGAGTCAGTACTTTCTCATGAATTTATGCAAATGATCATAATAACTGACCATGTACAATTAATCTTTTATAAATGTCTCTTCTATGTTATCTATATCTATAGCTGATTATTCACATTAGATTACAATTCATTTTATAAGTAGAGTCCTATATAATATATTTATTAATGAATGAGGAATTGTAATATTATATATATATATATATACAATATATATCATATAAAACAAAAAAGCTGTCAATATCCAATTACGTTTCGCTAATAATAGTATACTATATTACTATACAATAACAATATTTGCGTGAATTTCACTATTTCCGTTTGTTTACAATTTTCATCTGAGCTTCAAAAGTCATTTTCACAAAAAATGTCTACTCCGTTTGTTTAATATAAAGATTTCAATCTGAACGTAAAGCTGTTTCTCGCATTACATTACTGTTGATTATAGTTTTTACCGTTTTCGTCGAATTTAACATGGAAAATGTTTAATATTTTCTACCGTAAACAGTTTCATTTCAGATTTTTTTGTTGTTTTGATATTTGGTAAATTATATCGGCAGCTTCATTGCTTGCTTGAATTCAAACCTTGTAGACACAGATTATAAAAAATAATATAATAGAAATAATTGCATGATAAAAAAATATTCTGTGAACTAACTTCTATTCATGTCTATAATGTTTTTTTACGAGATTATACTATTACTTTGGAATTCAGAAATTTTATTATTATTTGCGTAGTAAATTTTCATGCATTTTGTAATATATCTACAATAATTAATAAGTTTTCTGCAGACTAAAAATGTTTTAAAAAATTGTTAATAAACAGTCAAAAATATGAAAAATGACAATAAATCCAAATTGTAAGAGTCAGGTCACTGATCTATGGATACTCTCAACAATGATGATAGAGAAGAATAAGAGCCCTTGTCAATATTTGTGCCTCGCTCCTGTTTCTACTGTAAATGTGTTTCTTTCTACTTTTATGCCTCTTACAATAAATCGGTGGACTATGCAGTCAATATATTTTATATTGATCTGCTATATTTGGAATTGTGGGTCCAGAACAGGGCTTTTCGATCAAACGATTGTCTCACAGTTCGCCAATACTCCCAGTTCTCCAACAGTCCCAATTCACCAACATTCCCAGTTCACCAACACGCCTCCCAGTTTACCCACACTTTTCCCAGTTCAATAAGTATTTTCACTAAATATAAATTGTAAAGGAAAAATCCTAAATAAAATCGCATGTTTATATAGAGAGAAGTCATATGAAATTATTTAGAAATAAGAGGCCAACAGTACAAGATAAATATGTAACATCATTAGCATTATTAGCATCGTTATGTATATAATATTGCACTAATTACATCTCTAAGTGTGAGTGAACTAGGAAAAGTGTGGGTAAATTGGGAATGTGGGTAAATTTGGACTGTTGGCGAACTAGGACTCACCCCAATCAAACAGCTTCTTAATAATTATTGTTACAGTTTGTCTGAAAATGCATTCATTGCTTTGTTAAAAGTGAAGTATTATCTGCAAGTTTGTACACTATTGAACTTCCAAATTGAGAAGTCCCTATTGTCACATGTAAAAGTATCCTGTCAGAAATATGAGCTAGATATAATGCCAAAAAGGAGCATTCGCGAAGAAGAGGGAAGAAAAATAAACGATGTTATAGAGTAACAACATTCATGAAAACCAAAACTTACTCATTTGAATATTGAAGTTCCCCTACGGGTAAAAAGCGTTGAAGTTACAAATATTACAAAGAATTATAAAAGTGTTTCGTGTAAAACTCAAATATGGATTTACGCTATCTTTCAATTTAAAAATTTGGATGTTTATAGTAATCGTTATTGGTACTAATTCGTTTTTGTTGATAACTATACAACTTAGCTAACGGCGAGTATGATAGTAGTTAGTCAACTATTGAATATAAATATATAGGCTTTGGATCCAGACACATTTTTCGTTAATATAATTTCAATAGAAATATTTTCTGATGTGATTTATGACGATTATGATGAGATCTCTGTGGTCAATATAATGTTTACATCTATATGTGATGAGCTTTCGGTAAAACATTTCTTGGTGGAAGTCAACAATTATATCCAAAAACGTATTTATATGCTTAATTAGTTTTGAATATTTATAAAAATGGAAACATCTCTTAGTCGTCTCTTGATTGCGTCTCATTTGAGAAATCATTCTGAGATGTTGTACTATTATTGCATTGCTACTACCGGTGTCAGTATGAGAACTCTTCTGAACGTTTATATCTCATCTGGATAGTCTGACATTGTCGTCTATAAAAAAATTCACCAAAATGTATGAAACTATTTGAAGTGCGTACAATAGTTAAATTCCAATTAAAGTGTGTACAAATTGTTAAAGCAGCAACAACTTTATAAGAACTACCATGGAAGCATATTTCCAGAATATCTAGACGGTTTCAAGCTCAGGCACATTAATTAAATTATTTTGTAAATATGTTACTATTGATGGGTTTGATTACTTTGACGACATTAATGAAACCATTTTAATGCTGTAAATATGTCATTCTTATGTCATTAAATCGTCAAAACTTCAGATTAATCGTCAGGAAGATCATGGTTGAAAGGGAACATGATGTCAAGTGTAAAATGCACTTATTCTTGAAGATACATACCTAAAAAGTGCTATTCCACGTTAAAAAATTTTAGACCACCCTAAAACATTAAAAAAACGTCACAAAAATGAATTAGTAAGTAATTAAGGCGTTATATAATTTTCCACGGTAATGTGACATTTTAAAAATTGATGAAAACTATACCACTGTACTTTTTTCCTAAGGTATATTGTTTAAATCAAATGTTATACTTTTAGTTGATTTCATGCATATATATATATATGTTAACTGTGATGATGCTATGCTGCTCTGCAATAACATATCTATGTTCACGTATTGCAGTCAGTGACACATGGCAAGTTTCAAAAGTTCGACTTTGGCGCGGCGAAGAACATGAAGAAATACAACCAGTCAACCCCGCCCCTGTATGGTGTGGAAAACATCACTGTTCCGATAGCTGTCTTCTGGTCGGACAACGACTGGCTTGCCGATGGGAAGGATGCTCGTGAGTTCATTCCAAAACTTCGCAACCTTGTCTACAACCGGAATGTGCCCAACTATGATCATCTGGACTTTGTGTGGGGACTCAACGCGGCACAGCTCATCTATCCCGATATCGTTAAGTTGCTGCGCCAATATGTTGGCTAACCAATTCTTTACATCCTAACTGCATGTTTATTGTTTTGATCATTATATTTATTGTGTATCGTTTTAACCTTAGAATTTGTATGTAATCTTTCGGATATCTTTTATAAAATATATCATTACAAATTATATAGAACTATTACCTTTTTAAAAATGTATAATGTAAAATAATATAGGGAATTGTATTTATCTCTACTGATGATAAATACCTATCAAATATCTTGAATATGATTACTCTAGGTATTATAGTGAATAGTTGTTATTTTGTATTCACTTTTAATTCGCTATCGCATGCAGCTGATTCTTTATTATATGGACTTGACCAAATTCTTATTTGATTTAATTTTATCTGATTTTTACTTCAATGTTTCATATATATAAATAAAATATTAATACATTGGTATGATATAGTTATTTTACAGTTGGTGCTACAGTGAAGTATCGAATTTCTTCAATTTCCAATGTTGTATTACTTCCATGGCTTTGTACTTTCAATTTTCGAATGGGATTTTTTGATTTTTAGTGCTGCATAAATGTACTGTTGGAAATATTAATTGTTTTTACCATATTTTAATAAAAAAGAAATTGTAAATAATTTATTATTTTATACTATTTTCATATGATAAATATAACGTCTGTGTAGAACAACTTTTTTGTATTTTATTAATATTTACATAACGCTACTTAAAAACACATAGTAGTACTATTATGTATTTAGTATCTAGAAATGGTCCCAGCTTTATAGCCCTTTGAAATGTGGGTAGCGAAATAGTATATTAAACACCCTAAAATATTGCGTCAATTTGCACCTGTTGATCTACTAAATCATTATAATTAGATATTTAAATAAAACTGAGTAGTTAAAGAATTTCTTATAGTGTCAAATATTTAAGTTATTTATATATATATTAATATCATAAATTAATATCTTAATCTTATAATTTAATATCTTAATCTTATAATTTAATATTATAGGCCTACATATAAAAATATATTTGCTACTAATTATAATATGTCATCCATATAGAAACAAATCCGAAAATATTTTCATTTTGTAATGAAATTTATATATTAAACATTAAAAAAATATATATTCTAATTACATACATAAATTAATATAATATATATAGTATCAAACATAATAATGGTTTTATATACAATATATGCATGTTCAGTCAGAAAATGGGGCATTTTTGAAAAAAATAATGTTAACAGAATATGGATAACATTTTAGGAATGTTCTTAACCCTCTCCCTTTCCACTAACTTATGACAATCACACATAGGGACAGATCGAGTGTCCCATATCAAAAAGCATATTTACGCTATAAATCAAAAGTATATAACTATTTATCATAAATTTTAATTGAAATACTCTAAAATATAATGTTAAACAGTTATCAATTGTACGTTATACACATTATTTTCTTTGCTAAGTGTTCTTGGCAGACAAATTGGCGCACATGCACACCCACGCATACGGATTCTTTTACGAAAATTACATTTTAAGTAGCATCGGCCTCGATTTATGCCAGGAACAACTTCAGCTGCAGCAGGCACCTGACTGCACCAACTCCGCAGGCTGACATAACGTTTCGAATATCTAACTGCATGCAGTGATGGTTTGTGAACCCATCGTTGCATTTCTGGCTTCATTAACTGCTCGGCTAACTGTTGAACGAATAACTGACGAGCGTATGTTTTACCTCTTCCCCAACCTGGAATCTTCATCATCCAAATGACAAAGGCATTGACTGCTCATATATCCAGACAATTGAAAAATATTGTTTGTCCAATGATTGATTATTCTGGAGAAACTGAAAATTCCAACCAGTGTATTTGTGGTGTAGACTGCGCCTTTCGTTTTGTTATAATCCAGGATTAACGGTGGCTGTCATCGCGGTCTGATATCTCATTGCCATTATGACGAGTTGAAAAAACGATAACAGATTAATCCTTTTTGAGAACATAAGGACATATATAGTCATCACTATTGAATAAAAAAAACAACGATGTACCTCTCTTTTCCGTTTGTTGCCTCTCAATGTACCCAGAATAGTATGCTTGTTTCTCAACAATAATTCAGCTATAATAATAAAGATATCGACGTAAAATAATTGTCTGGTTTCAACTACTCTAACAGCTAAACCAACTTCTGGAAGGTTTCTAGTTTTATTATAAATCGTTTATAAACATGTCAAATCGAAAAGTCATGTAGTATGCGCTATATATTTTAATTAATAACAGCAGATCGCTCAATTTAATTACAAATGGGACACCGTTGACACAGTGTCCCATATGATACAATTATTAAGACAATTTTTACTCAACTTTGTTAGTTACAAATAAATACATTGATATTTCTCTGAAAACAAATCAAGTTTTTTCATTATCTTTGTCATTATTTTATTTGGATCCAAATTGTTATCTCTATCAATCAGATTAAAAAGTAATTATTAAAAAAAAAAGCATTTTTTTTTCGCCGCGGTGTATTGCAAAATTTACCCCAGCGGATTGATCAATGCATTATTGAAAATGGTGATATATTTTAAGGTTTATTGTATATTTTTATCTGATTAACCCTCGCAATACACCGCGACAAGAAAAAAGGCAGTAAATTAAAAAAAAAATCAATCTGAATGATAGAGATAACAATTAGGATCCCAATAAAATTAATGACGAAGATAATGAAAAAACTTGCTTTTGTTTTAAATATCAATGTATTTATTTGTAACTAGCAAAGTAGAGTAAAAATTGTCTCAAGGGTGTATTTTAAAAGTGAAGGACATAATCACAAAAAAATGCTTGCAAATTTTATATATTTATGAAAATTTTATAACATACAGTACAATTTCTCTACTTACAAGTCGCTCCATACAAAGAAAAAGCAGCTATATATTACACCAATTTGCTTTATTATCCAAATATTTAGCTAGACATTCATTTATCAGGTACATTAACCTTACATTCTAAAGTGGCCTATATACACGTCAAGGTCGGATTTGTTCCCTATAATATATAGAACACACCGATAGAGCTAGTTCGACGATCATATCGTATCCAACTAGTGGAGTGTCTTCATCAGCTAGAAAACGTGAGCAATTAAAAAAAGGTTTTACAAACACATTGTACAGAAAATGTTTAGATAGTCAAACATTTATGAACGAATTACATTATAGTTGCTGTTTTGGCAACATGTTTACGTTATAGTTAATTAACTAAGGTTTCATAATTTTTGGATTCAAATTTCGTTTACGTTAAGTTTTCATGACGAATTTACTGAATTCTATGAGAATTAATTATTGCAATTTACTGTATATATACAAAACAATAATTTGAAAATTTGGTAAGGTGGCTATTGTTTAATAATAATTAATGCAGCCTTGAAATCCTGAAGTACTACTAAAGATACTAAATAATGTCATTATTACTGTGTTCCTCTGACGATATATATTAGTGCGGTAATAGAAATAACTAACATAATATTTCAATGTATAAATTATTTATTTCAAATGGTATTTTACATATATATTGCTATATACTACTCTTTATAGTAATGTTTCAATAAAATATTTGAATATAGTTACACTTTTCTTTATTGATAACAAGAACAGTAAGCAACTTGCTATGGGGATGACGTAGTTATAAACAGATTCATTATTTATACAAATTATGAAATGCACATACACTTCTCCCTGAAAATGAACTGTCCTATTTAATTAAAACAGTTCCATATTTCATAAGCATCTCAAATTGTTAAGTTTTAGTAATTTCAAAATAATCACTTTTACCGGATATTCTTAAGATTTTGTACGAATCTGCCATACATAATATATTGATAAAAACAGATAAATAGATAGACCTCGCGACTTCAACTAAATGACATAGAATGCTTATTTAATAAAGGCATTTTATATTTTAAATTTATATATATATATATATAAATTGGCTAGCTTAAACCAAATATAGAAAAAGCTACATATTTTGATATATATAACCTCATATCTATTTTTTTATTTATACTTTTACCAACAAACAAATATCAAAGGAACAATTAAACAAACTTAATTAATGTAAAAATTATAATAAATCATAACGAATTACAAACTTATATTAAATATGAAGCAATTAAATACAAAAGCAATCATTTGTCTGCAAACATCTTCAGAAAGAAATAAGTTGAAAAAACAAAATAATAAGGAGAAAAATGTAATACATGATTGTATACTGAAAGTAAATTATGCAAAACTATTGAGATTACGTAATGACAAATACACTGTGTTCCAAATACTTTGTGGTGGTAATGATTTCAGCATATTTTGATGTGTAAAATGTAAATAATTACACAGTTTTTTCGAAGCATGAAATTAACCATTATTAGTCCTCACTTCGTGCTAAAAAGGATAATACATAATAGCATATAGTAGAAACAAACAGTACAAACGCAGATAGTAGGGGGTTATTTAATTTTACGTGTACCATATTTCCACTTTTTAAAGATATTTTGATAATGTATTTAGTTTTTCATAGAGAATCGTCCATGATAGATAATGTCAAATTTAAGTCCAAATCTTCAGTTTCAGCGAATTTTTCAAAACGCTCCAACGTCAGAGGTTTGACTACTTCCAGATTTGGTTTTGTTTTCTAGTTTTCCAGAACATTCTTGACGCAACATTCACTTTATAAGTCTGCCACATTTTTTACTTTTTTAGATGGTCAAGGTGATGTGGTGAAACCTCAGAAACCAAAGATTTCGACTTCAAGCCGGCATCCAATTATTTTGAAATTGTTCAGACAGATTTCCAACCAAATGTATTTTCTGAGGCAACTTTATAAGAGAACTTTGGAATATTACAAACATTATGATATTTTTAGCAAAAATTGAGCGATCCCCTGATGATGGCAAATTATAGTGTTACACAAGGTGGGTTTAAGTATTATTGTTATAGCATAAATATATATATACACGAGAGTACATAATTAGTTTTATGATCTTCTCATATGTAACAATTCGTTATATGTGGTCATCACATGCATTACATTGTAGTTTATATGGACTTATTAGTATGCTCTCCCAATACTTTGTTTCAAGTATACAAGTCTAAACATATTATTTCAAGGTTCAGAAAACAAATTTTGGAGGATTTATAAAGCAGTTTAACATATTTAAAAAATATATATTTTGATAATTTTCATTTAAAATTTCATACTAGAAACTAACTAAAATATAATTGAAATGCTATGGATTATTTTTAGAATTCAGAAACTGATCGAATTTAAAAGGTTTTTTATTATCCCTGAATAAAGGAATCAATAAAAGGTGCTCGAGTACACGTATTAGCATTGCTTGACATTTTTAAGCATACTATAAATATCAAAACATTGATGATTATTTGGATTAGAAATCTGTAACAATATCTATTAGGTGTGATATAGTAGCTGAAGTAGTTAGTAAAATTGATACCGCATTGTAATCTGAAAAGATTATAATTGCAATTACCTGATTGTGAGTTGCATTCTCTGAAAGAAACAAAACATACAGATCTAAAATTATAATAAAAAAATTGTAAACTTTATCACTATACTTTTTGACTAAGATGAGTATTTAAATCGGTAAAAACTATGTTTGTGATAAAAAGATTCTATATTAATTTTCAACACGATATACCTATTTAACAGCACTTAGTGCAATATAATGAATATTAAAAAAATCTATTAAATTAATATAAACATTAATTTAAATCAAATAAATATATGATTTGCAGTAGGTACACAACATAAAACTATTAACTTAATGAGCAAGGTCACTAGAGGGAAATAAAGCTTCATTTAGACAGATGAAGCAAATTTGGTAAAATATTTGAGTGCGCGAAATATGAGGTTGGAGCGCGAAACAAATCGGCGATTAGAATTGTCACACAACATTCAAGATTACGCGACATTATCATTATATTCGTCGACTTTGTGGAGATGAGGTAGAAAGGAATAGGTAGAGGGCTCAAACAGGAATGCAGGGTTGCTACTCTGAAGTTGGGTAAAATCAAGACCGAAGTAAAGAGATTACATTTTTTGGGTTGTGGGGGCGAAGCTTTTAATGGGGTCCATAGGGAGAGACATTGGTCAGGGGGTACGTGTAATCAAATTTTTTTTGAGGTTTTACTATTGAAGCTGGCTACATTACACCTTTGGGTATCAAAGTCGTAGAGTATTTTTTTAATTAAAAAATCCATCAACAAAAAATAATCTGGACATTCCGGACGAGTGGAAGTCCTGGAATTCTCAAAAACATGGAGGGAAGCCTTGCTCAACTTGTCAAAAAAGTAGTGCATCACTTAAAACCAGCTGTACAAAGCAAATTACTTCAAGACAATAGAATTTCTTTACCACCATAGGAAAACAGATTGATAATTGAAGAGTTCAATAATTAATCGAAATATCTTTATTGACTGTGACGAAGACATATCATGAACTGAACAATTCAAACGACTGGGTGCGATATAGTCAAGTTCACGAAGGAGGTGACCGGTTGAATTGACTTACCCTACTATTGGTTACTCAACTTTATCATCAGCCTGGAACAAGAACGAAAAGTTGATTGGATAGTCAGGAAATGAATATAGCGATTTTAACACAGTGAGGTTAATAAGTAGAGAACATCCAATGCTGCGAAAAACATAGAATTCAAAATCAAAAAGCTCCTGGGGAAAATTACAGAAAGCGTAATAAGCAAAGAAAAGGATATTGCTCATAACGGTGAAGATTACTATTTAACAGAGCAGTCGAAGACTACAGAATATAACACACGGTCAGGGTCTTTGGCGGCATAATAATCAATATAACGTCATCAAGTTAACGTTTTCTGAATTTGTTCAATTGGAACTCAGCAGATTTCAGAAAATGAAAAAAGTTTAAGTATAGAAGAAACATAGAACCTGTCATCTTTTTGAACTTGACAATCATGAAATGTTTCCATTTAGGAGTAAAATAGTAATATGATGGATGGAAAGATAAAATCATAAATTGTAATAAAGTTGTCCGATCTGGTATGGGATGGTCAATGTTAAATCTAGGATTTTAACCTTATAATAATGTTATATCTAAAAGTCAAAATTTGGTTATAAAAATGTAATTTCTTTAAAATTGCATATTTTAATCATAGTGTAACAAATTGCACATATATCATTTGATTTATTACAGTATATTACAAAGATATTTGGATGATCACTATAGTAAAAGCGTGCAAAGGAAGTGTAAAAAAGATTAAAATACAGTTTTCATTAAACAATACATCGTAACACTTGATATTGCCATATAATTACTATGACACTGAAAGTACATATTCAAATAAATCGAAGATCGATTTTTTTTTAGGAAAACACGAAAGAGCACAACAAAATTTTTTAATAGATTTTGTCGAAGATTTCAAAAAGAATTTACATAATATATGCAAATAATAAAATGTATTACATTTTCTGATGACTATTAGCTTGTTACATAAAAGTAACATAAAGAGCCTAACTTTACTAAAAATTAAAAATAAATAGGATCAATCTCTTAATTTTTCAATTACAAAAAACATATAAATTTTAAAACGATTCACCTTAACAAAGCGGTGAGTTGGTCGACCTTAACAGCATAGGCGGCACATTTGCTTTCAAGTATTTCTTTTTCATTTTCCAATTGATCAACTCGATCTGCACAGCGTGCACACTCCTTCTGTAACATTTGATTGTCGGTCTGCACCTGTTCAAGTGCGGACTTTAACTGGAAACTATCAGCGTCACACTGATGGAATAATTCATAAGACGGATGTTATACATTTCTTCATTAAATTATTACAAAAATTATTCACTTAAATTATTATATTACACGTTATGCCATTTGTTTATTGTTTGGTGAAGTTTGCATATTGTGGCAGATTATTATTTAAATAATTATATATTATATAATTATTAATAAATATTTAATTAATTATCATTTATCAAAACTGTCTAAAAATGTGTTTTGTTTTGTGAGTTATTTCACATGAAAAAATAATTGGAAATGTGTTGCGTTAACTGTTAATGTGTCCTGCTAATTTTTAATGTATCCTGTCAACTGTAAATGTATCCTGTCAACTGTAAATGTATCCTGTCAACTGTAAATGTATCCTGTCTACTGTTAATATATCCTGTTAACTGTTAATGCATCCTGTCAACTTTTAATATATCTTGTTAACTGTTAATGCACCCTATCAACTTTTAATGTATCCTGTCAACTGTAAATCTATCCTGTCAACTGTAAATGTATCCTGTCAACTGTTAATATAGCTTGTTAACTGTTAATGCACCCTGTCAACTTTTAATGTATCCTGTCAACTGTAAATGTATCCTGTCAACTGTAAATATATCCTGTTAACTGTTAATGCATCCTGTCAACTTTTAATGTATCCTGTCTACTGTTAATGTATCCTGTTAACTGTTAATGTATTCTATTAACGTTTCCTGTCAACTGTTATTGTATTCTGTCAACTTAATGTATTATGTTAACTTTTAATTTATACTATCAACTAATAATGTATCCTGTACACTTTTAATGTATTGTATTAACTTTTAATGTATTGTATTATACTAACTTTTAATGTATCTTGTCAACTGTTAATGTATGCTGTTAACCATCCGTATAGCCCGTCAACTGTTAATGTATTAAATACAATATGTTGCATTATTCATTAGCAATGCTATCTGATAATTACTAAATAAATCAAATTGCAATCGTTCTATTGGTGATAAATATGTTTATATCAACTTACTGAATTTATATCTAGATCACCATCAACTGCGTCATCTTTAAATAATGGATCCTCTAAACACAGAAAATCAGACAGCGTGTTGCTGCAAAAAATAAAAATGTCCACGCAATGTATCAAGAACGTTAGAGCACTATAAGAATAATTTTCAAATAACTAAGCATGAAAAATATAGTTCAATAAACTTAATTTGACAAAATACTGTATAAAAAGACAATAAAATGAAATAAAAAGTATTTGCAATATGGAGGGGGTTACCCTTTAAAAAACTTTAAAATTCAAAATAACAAAAATACATTTTATATCGAATATAAAATGTATTTTTAACATTTAATAAATTTGACAAAAAATTCTACTAAAAATGATAAACTGCTTTATACTTTCACGCAATTTCAGAACAGTTTTTGTAAACAAGAAATAGTAAAGATAGACTTCGGTGTTTGTTTTGCTTTTATTTCGCATGTATTTTTTAACACACATGAAAACACAAAGAAAACACACAATGGACTCTGTACCTATTTAGTAGTACTAAGTGACAATTAATAGGCTGAATGGTTCGATACGTGACAATTGAGTATGCGGAGACTGGCAAAATGAACATTATTTTTAATAATATAAGATTTAAAGGACTAAATTAAGCACATAATAAGGAATTGTGACTATAATTCTTTTGTCTCTTTAAATATGTATTATATAATTAGGTATATATTAGCAAATTTACTCATAGATTGGAAATATTAACCGCATTATTGTATTTATTATTTCTTCAAATATTTGTTTTTTAACTAAACGAATTTTAGTGAATTTATTACAAGTTCTAGGTCCTGTGGAAAAGACTCAAAAAAAGTTTATCTAACTTTTTCCTATTAAATAGATTGTAGTTCTCCCATTATTATTCTATATACCTAAATGGAATAACCTAAAATAAGATTATATACGGTATTTTGTAAAGAAGATTCTAAAAAGTATTTATTATAAAATATCTACCTCTTGTAGATATAATTTGTTTAATTATTATTATAATTACATATATTCCTTTGTAAATTTAAATGTTACTGTTCCATATTTATTACTAACAATTAATATAAATAATTGTATATTGAATCATACTAACGAGTGTTAATTACCTTTTGAGACAACGCTCATCTTTTAAGATAGCATTAAGATATGATTCCAGTTGGCCGCGTCTCTTTTCTAAAAATATATTGTCAAAATTGTCAAGAAAAAAACGTTTGGAGGGAAGCCTTGGTGTATCAATAGATTCAGACCTGAGCTATGAAAAGAAGAAGGTTGATCAATGTTATAAATAAACATGTATGTAATTATATATACTAATAGTTAAATATTACGCATACCTATTCGCATTTTCTCATTATGAAGACAATTGCTATATAAAATTAAAGGGATATTTTACTCACTTAGTAAAGGTACATATCCCGGAAAATATTGAAATTAAAAATATTTATTTCAGAAAAAGATCCTTTAATGTCTAGCATATTAAGTGTATATTTAGCGTATATTTATTTTGTATATATTCAAAGACTTTATGCCTTACATATATAATAATATATATATATCTGTATATAAAAGTAGATCTATCCCCCTTTTACATTGTTTGTAACCATGTATACATGTTATAGTAGTTACATAAAATATATGATAAACAATTTATTACCCCTTAAAAGATATAAAAATAAGGTACTTTCCTGACAAGTTTAATATTTCAACAAAAAATGCATCAACTTCTACAAATTGATGTAGAAAGCCAATGTACAATACAACTACAGAAAGAAAAGTATATGTATATGAATAATTTCGTTTATTTAGAGGCAAATAGGTAAAACAAATAGCAAAAAATCAAAAAAATTGAACTGCAAGCATAAGGTCAAACAAAATTTGTTGACCTATTATCCAAAAATGTATTTGAGCTTCATGGAAAGAAATTATATACATCTTTTCTACACACTAATACCAGTTACAGAGCAAAAATTTAAAAAAATGTCATATTGTAATAAAAAAGATAATGCATTCTTTGAAAATACCTTATTTTGGTATTATTTAAGTGTGATATTCTGTTGAACATACCCTCAATATAATATATAAAAATGGTTTAAAAGACATATTTTATTATATTTCTCAACCACAAGCATAACTATAGATTTATAGTTAATCATTTAGTATTTTTAAATAAAATTTGGGATATATATATTCTTAATATGTAATTAAAAAATATATTTTACAAACTTTAAGTATTGAATATTAAGCAAGCAATTTTAGAATGTTTATTTTAGATATTAATATTCTTACTTTTTGATCAAGACGTTCAAAATCAGTGAATCGTCGGCAAATATCATATTGACGAGAACCCCCGCCATTAACTTTTAATTTATATACCTGAAACAATTAAGAAAAATAACATATTTAATTAACTTAAAACATTATGAAATTTGTGTTATTCAGAAAATATTTGTAATCAAACAATCCTATACATTAAAAAAAATTAAGTAATATATACTTTAAAATAATTATAAAAATATACTGACTTACTGTAAACTTTGACCGACTCTGTAGCACTTCAAAATCAAATTCTTTAATTATAGGAATGGCTGGGCCCTGTTGTAAATCTGAGACAACAAGCTGCTCCTGAGAAGGACTAAGTATAGTAGATTCTTGAAAACAATTAGTTATGGAGTTACAATCCATATGACCATCAATATTATCTGACAAGTTGTCCACATTGCTTGCTGGCGTTACAATAGTAATTTCTAGTTGATCACATTGTTGGGGTAATTCAGAATCAGCTTCATTGTTCTCCATAAATAATACCGTTTTGAATAATTTAACTGAAGAATGAAATGTGAATTATGATAAAATAAGCTTATACATATTGTTAACTAATATAATACAATATTTGTTTGATTTAATTAGTTTTTATTTTTTGATTAAATTTTTTAAAACGAAAAAAAATATAATGTGCAATATTAATACAACCTACTATAAACTGAATAATATTAAATCAGTTTTAGTATTTTATAAAAATATTTATTGTGATAAAAAAAGTGCAATAATTACATGAAAATAAAATAAGTAAAGTAAAGTAAAGTATTTATATAATATTAGTAGAACTTGCAAATAATGTCACAATTCAATAAGAATAACTAATGAACACTTTATTTGGTAGATAATACGTATGGTTTCAGTGAAGTTTTGCATGATAATAAAATAATCAAAATAAACAAGATGGTTAACATAAAAAATTAGTAAGTTGACAAAATATATTATTTATCAACTAAAACAGAATTAATATGTTCAAACTACATTCAATATAGTTTTATTGATATTTATTGCTTCATCCATTTATTTTATTGACTATTCAGTGACTGGTGAACAACTTTATAATTAAATGGATCTTAAAAATAATCTATATAAAATCAAAATTAGGACAAATAAAGTTATAAAATTAATTTTTTAAGTATTTATTATGGAAAAATGCACTAAGGAAAATGATTGAAGGAAGGATGTCAAGGGCAAATGAGATATGTGCGGAAATGCTAACTGCTGTTGGTGAGACTGGAATTGAATGTAGGCTACAACAATATTTTTGAATAAATGCTTGAGTGATGAATTAGTGGCCTTGAGTGTCGCCAAGGAACTGGCTTAATATATAAATCTGGAAACGAAAGAGACATATCAAGAAAATTATTAAGATATCACATTGCTTAGAAATTTTATGAAACTCTTAGAATGAATTTTAAACAAGAGACTGCAGCTAATCTTAAAACCACAGATTGGAGAAAAAGATAAGGATTTCAGATCCAGAAGTAGAACCGCAGATAAAATGCTTACTCTCAAACAAGCAATCGAAAATAAAATTGAAAAAAAGCGGAATGCAGTGATTGATTTCGTTGATTTTGAGAAAGTCTATAACACTATGATGAGGGAGCTGGCATGGTATTTGCAACTTAGTGATGAATGGGAGTGAAGGAAGTTGAAATTCAGATGGTATATGGGATGTATGATGAGATAAAAGCAAAAGTTATGCTAGGTTCAGAAGTATCAGTAGAATTTAATGTTAACATCGGACTAAGGCAAGGAAGTGTCTTGAGCTGATTGCTCAATTGCAGTTATGAAACTAGTGAGCAGAAAGTGTAGAAAAAATCCAAATAGATGAGTAATTGTATGTAGATAATCTAGCAATTCTTGCAGAGAACTTTATAAAATTAAAAAGTTTGTTAAATGATTGGAAAGTTCAATTTGAGAGACGTGGTTTTAAAATAAGTATTTAGAATACAAGAAGTTATGTTGCTAGGAGAACAATGTGTAGGCTTGGACATTTGATTTGGAGGAGTTAAACTATATCAAGTAGTGAGCTTTATCTATTTAGACGGTGCAGTGATGGAGTATTGGTGTACTGAGATATGAGTAAATAGGATAGTGTAAGAGGTGAAAGGGGTGATGTCAAATAGAAGAATTTCTAAAAATTTAAAAGAAGAGCTTAATGGAGTGCTTAGCTGTGTTATACTAGTATACTCTTATGGTGTAAGGACGATAGCTGTTATGGAGTCTCAATAAAGACTGAAAGTATGTGAGGCTTATTGGATGATGACGATAGTTGATAAGAGAATACTACGAAATATAAGAAAAAAGTAGAAATAAAACAAATGTGAATAGAAGGAGAAGAAGGGGATGACCTCAGATAATATGAAAAGATTGAATGACAAATAATATGTGTGCAGAAGGAGGACTGGAAAGAACTGGCAAAGAATCTTGACACGGAGGAGATTAGTGCCGAATGTGCTATATATTTGTATATTTTATTTTATGTATTGTATGGAATAAATTTTAAAAAAAAGTTATTGTTAATACAGTTAGGTATATTTTATTCAAATAAATTATCTGGGTTTATTTATTTTACCAAAGAAATTGTATGCTTTTCGCTACAAGTGATTATTGAACTTTGAGATTATTTGCTTTACACTAAACTATATTGTTCATATATATGCCCTAAATTTTAAGTTAATATGAGTAAAATAACAGCAATGAATTTATTAGACTTAGCAGTAGAAAAAAACAGCTTTCTTAAAATGATATCCAAATATTTAAGAATAATGATTTTGTTACATTAAAAAAATTCAAATAAAATATTATTTAATATTTTCAGAAAACTAGTTCACCTTGTCACCTTGTACCTCCAATTCGCTGACGAATTCTGGTGACATTCCATGTCATCGCTCTCCACGCTCTTCTGTCCATGGCCCTGTCTATAAGCT